>JAQZBX010090254.1:0-12530 GCA_029593785.1 Cabassous unicinctus
GAGGGGGGCGGCCTGCAGAGAGCCTCGGGCCGAGGCTCTGGGCCCTGGTGGCCGCACTGTTACTAAGGTCGGGCACCCTTGGGGCTGGTTTTCCTCTCTAGGTACATGTCGCCTGTAAGGTCAGGGGCCATTAGAGCAGGACGCACAGATTTCAGGAATTCACACAACACAAAAAAAGGGCGGGGGGACTGACATAGGCTTGGCAATTTGTAATTTTGCCATAAAAGGGCTGTAAACTCCCAGAGTAATCATTTCATAAAAGAAAGGGTATTTTTTACAGCCAAAAAAGTGAGTTGTTTTTTTTTTAAATTTACTACATCATCCTTATTTTTTCAATTTTGCTTCAAACTAAAAAGACATTTTTACACTTTGGCCCCAGCTCCTGGACAGACATTTGGGAACCACTGGATTAGAGGATCAGATAATTGTCTTCAAGCTCTGGGACAGCACAGAATTGACACCCTAGGCGCCACCTCGCGGCGCCATCGGGCTGTCTTCCTGGCTGGGTCGCTGGGTCGAGGCCCCAGACCTGTCTGGGGAGCCTGACATTTGGCAGCACTGAACTTCCAACAGGACCTAAAGGAGCTTACGAAGTCAGGGACGCAAAGCGAGACAGGAATAAGCCGCCGCCTTGCGGAGCAGGCCTCCTGGGGGGAAGCCAGCGGCCGCCAGCCTCCAGCCCCACGTGTGTGCGTGGACCGACATGTTCTCTAAGGGACTGTTGCTGACATTTTGTAGCCCAGCGATCCTAAAAGCTGATTACTACAAAGAGGCCCTGAGTTTGGATTTAAATTTCCTGGCAGCCAAAATAAAGGAAGAACATACGGGGTTACATAGTTTTCATTTTCTGACAAAAGAATGCATAAAATTGATTTGCAAGAGTCCAACATTTTCCTGGAATGAACTCCTGCCAAAGCTTCCTGAGTGTCCCTGCAAAAGACACACTGGGTAACGGAACGGAGCGTGGCTTCCACCACAGATTGCAAAGAGCCCACAGACGCCGTGGGAACGAATGAGGGCAGAGGCCACGGAACGCCGTGCCTCAGGGCAGGCCTTTCTGCCTTCTCGTCGCTGAGGTCTCAGGACAAGTGCGGGAAGGATCTCCTGAAGACGTGGCTTCGCGACGCAGAGCAGAAGCAGACCCTCCGGCATGTTTGCAAGAGTCAGATTCCCCAGCAACGTCCTCGTGCACAGATGCTACTTTATTTTAAGAAAACACACACACACACGTACATATTTATATGAGGATATGTTTTTATTATTATAAAAAAGGTACTAGTGCTCATTATAGGAAATTTTTGAACTTAGAAAAGCATGAAAAAAGAAGATGCAAATAACAGTAAATCAAAGATAACCTGGATTAGGAGTTTCCTTCTAGTCACTTACCTGCAGGCGATCTATTTACACACGTATACCTGAATGTTGGCCTGCAATCATTCTCTGTGTTGTGTCTTCTTTCTCAAGCATTTAACAAGATTTTCTTTAAGTATGCTATGGAGAAAACTAGTTTTGTGAGTTTTTTTTAGCTAGACAAGTTGTAGGATTACCGAAAAATCATGCAGCAAATACAGAATTCCCATAATCCCCCCATTATTACCACCTGGCATTAGAGGGGCATATTTGTTACAATTGATGAATATTATTATAATTGTATGATGAACTATAGTTCATGGTTTGCTTTAGCGATTCTGTATTGTAAAGTCTTATGTTTTTTAAAAAATATTTTTATTAAAAATTTTTTGTTAGAGAAATTGTAGATTTATAGAAATATCTTGCATAACATACCTAAAATACAGAGTTCCCATGTACCTATTATTAACACCGTGCATTAGTTAGGTGCATTCGTCACAGCTCATGAAGGAGCAGTCTTATAACTGCAGCCCCTCATTTACAGTAGGGTTCACTGTGTTGTACTGTCTTTTTTTCTTTTAATTTTAATTTAGTAACATATTTATGACCTAAAATGTCCTTTTTTAACCACACTCACATATATAATCCAGTGCTCCTCACAATGTACTACCATCACCCTCATTTCTGTTACCAGAACTTTCCATCTCCCAAACAGCAGCTCTGCACAATTAAGCCCTGACTGCCCATTCTGGTAATGTTACAGCTTCTGACTCTGGGAGTTTGCTTATTCTAATTATTTCCTATTAGTGAGGCCACACTCTGTTTGTCCCTTGTGTCTGGCTTATTTCAACATGTCTTCAGGCTCATCCATGCTGTGGCATGCACCAGGACTAAGCCTGTTTATGGCTGAACAATAGTTCATCCTATGGATACACCACATTTTATTGATCATTTCATTGGTTGATTGACACTTGTGCTGCTTCCATCTTTTGGCAATTGTGAGCAATGCTGCTGTGAACATCGGTGTGCAGGTGTCTGTCTGAGCCCCTGCTTTCAGTTCCTCTGGGGGTGCTCCTAGCGGGGGGACTGCCGGGTCACGTGGCGGCACTATGCTTGGCTTTCCGAGGAACCGACAAGGCGTCTTCCACAGCAGCGGCACCAGTACTTGTTTTCTTTCAACATTTTAAATATTTTGCATCACTGCCTTCTTGCCTGCATGGTTTCTGATGAGAAATTGAGCAGTTAATCTTATTGGGATTCCCTTGTGCATAACTCACTGCTTTTCTCTTGCAGCTTTCTGAACGCTGTCCTCACCCTTGGGCACGGACAGCTTCATTCCATTTTCTGGCTGGGTTCTCTTTGAGTTTATCCTGTTCGGGCTTCCCTGGGCTTCTTGAATGTGCATGTTCCTGTCTCATTAAATTTGGGAAGTTTTCTCTCTTTATTTCTTTGACTATTCCTTCTACCCCTTTTTTTCTTTCCTCTCCTTCTGGGGCTCCCATAATGCATATATTGTTACACTTGATGTGTTTGTCAGGTGTCTTGGGCTCTGCTCACTCTTTTATTTAGTCTTTTTTCTTTCTGCTCCTCAGCCTGGATCATTTCAATTGTTTCATCTTTGAGATCACCGATTCTTTCTTCTGCCAGCTCCAATCTGCTGTTGAAATCCTCTAGGGAATTTTCCATTTCAATTATTGTTGTCTTCAACCCCAGCATTTCTGTTTGGTTCCTATTGAGAATCTCAAGGACATTCCTGTATTATCCATTCATTGTTTTCCTCATATCCTTTTGTTTTTTTTCCCTCTTGTTTTCCTTTATCTCCTTAGCACACTGAGGATCACTTTTTAAAAATCTTGTTCTAGTATGTCCACAGTCTGGTCCTCTTCATTGATGGTTTCTGGATTTTTATCTTGTTCCTTTGGATGGACCATAATTTCCTGTTTCTTTGTCTTATAACCTTTTGTTGCACATTGTACCTTTTAGTATTTTGCAGTGTTAACTCTGGGATTCAGTCCCTGAGCTGTCTGTCTGTATCCAGCTAACTATATGAAGGAGTTTTACTCAAGCTCCAGGAGCTGGCCAGAACAAAGAAACTGAAGCAAAAGCACCTCTCGGCGTCTTTGCAAACTGGCTCTGCCCTGGCTGGTGATCTCCTCCGGAGCTCAGCCCGGGTCGAGAAGGTCAGGCACACGTGAAGTGCAGGTGCCCTGATTTCCTAGGAAATCAGGAGCCATGGAGGCTGCTGCTTTCCTGTGCTGGTACTGGCAGGAGGCTTTAAGAATTCCCAAGTCCAGTTCGTAGGAGTTCCCGGGACCTGCATCCCTTCTGGGCGCTCTGCAGCTCAGTGCAGGCAGGCCTTTGCCCCGGCTGCTTCCACTCACTTGTGTTTTACCTGCTTTTCTCTGCCCCCAGGACAAACTTCGGAGGGCGAACTGAGGCAAGATTCCTGGCTCCGTTCCCCAGGCTTCCAGCGGATAGACGGGCACTGCGTCAGCATGCTGCTCCCTCTGGAGCAGGGACCCACGACGGGCGCACGGTTTGGCTCCACATTGTGCAGAGGCTGGAAGAGGGGCCAGCAAGGGCACCAGGACCTGCTCCACGGCTTCCTCCAGCCTCCCCTGGATGCTGCACATGCTCCACCGGACCCCGGAGTTTCAAAATAGCTGATTCAGACAGGTCCTGCCAGTTCGATGGTACTTTGCTTGGATGGACTGGTTCCTGGAGCTTCCTGCTCTGCCATCTGTCTTCCCACAGCCCTCTCTCTCACGCGGTCAGTTTTTTTTTTTTTTTTTTTTTTAATAAGTATTCCATGAAGAAAGGGAACTATAGTCAAATAAGTTTGGGAAATGCTTGCTTAAACAAATTTATTTTTTTTCTTTTTCCAGGGATTTTTGGAGCATCTAATATTCTTGTTATCATACATTTCTACAACAAGGATATGGGGGCAACATTTCCAAAACTTATTTAACATGAGAAATATGGCACTTAATGTATCGTGGTATATTTCATATAATGTATTATGCCATTACATTTCTTTCAAATGCATGATTTTTAATGGCTGTATACTTTTTCCATAGCGTAACTATTCCAAAATCTTACAAGTAGAACCAGTGGCTCAAAAGGAGTAAGACCTTTGAAGGGCTTTTACACATATTGCCAGATTGCTCCCCAGAAATGGCACTAATTTAGCATACACTAGACTAAGAGCCTGATAATACTCAATCCTCACCAGCACTGGGCACTATTATTTTAAAAAATCATTCTCTGCTTTAAAGGTGAAAATGGCGTCTTGTTTTTCTAATCATGTTTTTGTCTGTTTAATCTATGGGATGTGGTAGGCAGAATAATGGCCCCAAGACGTTCACTCCCTAGTCCCCTTACATGGCAAACGGACTCTGCAAATGTGGCCGAGGTCAGGGTTTTGACATGGCAGGTTTCCCAGGTTACATGGGTGGGTCCAACGCAACCTCAAGGGTCCCCAAGAGGAAGGCAAGCGCGCCAGTAGGAGAAGAGGTGATGACAAGGTAAGAGGCTGGAATAGGCAGGAATGCAGTGACTTCTAGAAGCTGAAAAGGAAAGGAAACAAGGCCTCCCCTAGTGCCTCTGGGAGAAGCCAGCCCTGCCAAACTCTTGCCTTCAGCCAGGGAAACTGATTCAGGGCTTCTGACCGCCAGGCTGTAAGAGAGCTCGTTTGTGTTGTTTAAGCACCGAGCGTGCAGCCATTCGCTACAGCTGCAGTAGGAAACCAATGCACCAGAGTATCCAGAATACATAAAGAACCCCCACAAAGCCGTAAGAAAAAGACAGACAAACCACTAGAAACACGGCGTGACCACCTTCTCAAGAGGTGTGCGATTGGCCATGAAGCCTGTGAGAGGTGCTCAGCCTCATACGTCATTAGGGAAATGCAAGTTAAAACTATACTCACCAGAACCCTTATAATTTTTAAATCTGAAAATACCAAGTGTTGACAAGGACACGGAGCATAGGAACTTTCATCCACTCTTGGTGGCATATGGTTCCTCTGCTAAAGTTGAAGATATGCTTACCTTACAACCAGCAAGTTTTCTCTGAAGTACCAATCCACCAGAAATACACGCTCACAAGGAGACATGTGCAGCAGGCTCACAGCAGCAGGTCACTGGAAACTCCCGGCGTCCCGTCCCCAGTGGAATTCAGACAGATGCTCACGGCATGCTCATCCAATGGAACGCTAAGTAACAAGGCGAAGGAAGGAGCTGCAGCTGCCGCCACAATGCAGGAAGTCGCACAGGCGTATTGTGCAGTCAAAGAAATCAGACACGAAACAACGCATGTTTTAGATTCCATTTATAAAAAGGTCAAAAAGAACAGGCAAAAGTAGTTCATGTTAGAATCGGGAAAAGTGGTTCCCTTTGGGGAAGAGGAAGGAAGTTGTGACTGGGGAGAGGCGTTAGGGGGTCTCTGAGGTTCTCTTCCTTGACCCAGGTGCCGTGAAGCGCGGAGGCGGACTAAGCCATGCATTTATTCTGTGCCCTTTCCTGCATGCACATTAAGCGTCGCAGTAAAAAGTTTAAAAAACTCAGTGGATTTGTTTAAATGTACTGATTGTTCAAACCCCCAGTTAACTCAGGAGAGTTTAGGTTTTGTTTTGTTTATTTATTATTTTTAGGAGGTAACAGGGATTGAACCCAGGACCTTGTACATGGGAAGCAGGTGCTCAACCACTGTGCTACACCCTTTCCCCTGCTTAATTATTTTTTTCATTTTTTTACTTTATTTTGTACATTTAATAATTAAAAATATAAACAATTAAAAACTAAAAAGTAAACACAGATGAATAAATATATATTTCTCAATTAAATGTACTGGATACATATAACAATTTTTTTGAATCAAACAATATGTTATACAATATATTTGGTTCATAGTAACGCATTCATACAGTATTTGTCCTTTTGTGTCTGGCTTGCTTCGCTCAACAAAATTGCTTATCTTTACCTTAATATTTTAAGAATAAAATAATTGATTTTTGTACTCATTGTAAAAAGCCTGTCCTTTTCTTTTTCCATCTTAGGAAGTCCTATCCCACACTCAGTGGGGTCTACTGCATACAAGGGAGCTGTTGGGCTCTTGTGTTCATTTACTCTAAGTATAGACCATGCAGAAAATTTTTGGTGTTCCTTCAAAATCGTGGAGGACATTAGCTCTTATTTGAGTAGAGCAGAAAAATGTGCTGATAGCTACCCCCTGAAAAGAAGGCTATTGGCTATTCATGATTAAAAGCCTTTGAATATTCACACTCACCTATTCTTGTGGGATTACAATAAAAAATAGAGAATAGCATAACAAACATCCAGATACCCAGCAAAAAAATTGAAATATTGCAAATATAGTCCAAGCTGTCGTAACTGCCCCGGTCGCTTCCCACTGCCTTGGATTTGATGACTGTCTCGTGCATGACTTACACCACCTGTACTCACTCTCTCGTGGACAGATTCCTGCTATTACGAACAATGCGGTAGCGAATATTCTCCTACGAGGCTCCTCGTCAGATTTAACTGAACAAGAGTTGAGGGTACGCGCTCGAGTGGAGTCGCTGGGTTCCTTACTGATTGCACACGTGGGAGGCCATCCCCAAGGAGAGGCCTCAGTTCTGCTTCTCTATTTTGTGTCCCCCTCCTCCACCTCTCTTCACAGCTTGCAGAGCCAGAAATCTCACAGGACAGTGAGTAGAACTCGTGCTGGGTCAAGGCTGATGCTGCCGACCTCACCCTAATTTCCTAGCCCCACGATTAAGAAGCACCGAGTGACACCCAGGCTGAGCCCTCCACCAGCCATGACCTGTGTGTCTCTGACGAGTTTCTGGCCCTCTCTGGGCTTTTGTTTTCTCAGCTGTAAAGTAAAGCTGTTAGGCTCAGCATCTTCCAGCTCTTCTGTTTAGACATAGACCTTGGCCAGGTTTGAACCAGAGCCTCAGTAATGTACTTAACCCTTCCCTACCCTTAGACCAGGGGTAAAGGACGTGCTCTGAAGGCTGCAGGACGTGACACTGGGTCTGCGGTTCCCTGACGGCGTCTGCCTTCACCAGCTGTAAACAGTGCAGTTCATGGCCCTTCTGGTCGGGACGACGATGTTCACAGCAGCCACGCAGCCGAGTCCGAGGAACAGAGCCGGCCAGGTGTGGCCCTGCATGCTCGCTACCTGTCAGCCTGCGCTGGCCCTTGTGTTGGCGCTTTACTCTCACGTCAACCCTGTGAAGCCTTGTGTTGCCCTTTTGAGATTTGCTCAGAGAGGCTCAGAGGCTTTAGCAAGGTCACACAGCTCCTGATTCCTAGATCAGCATTCTTTTTTTTTTATTCCAATGTTGCCTAGTCGATTTTGGTGACAATTCTATTTGTTAAAATTTCACTTCTGCTCAACTACGCATGCTCCTCGGAGCCGTTGCTCCCGCGGCCTGTGCTCAGGTCCTCATCCACGGTGCTCTTGGTCAGTGTTTATGGGGTCTGACGGGCAGTGGAGATGACACCAGGCACAGCACAGCTTCCAGGCAGACGGGGGGGCGCTGTAGGCGCTCGCGGCCACCCCACCAAGAAGCTCGCTTCGGAGCAAACCTGGGCACAGAGGTGCGGAGTTAAGTCCACAGAGCGGCTGACAGGAGCTCCGGCTCCTGCACGGCGGGATCCCAGGGGCTTCTTTACAAGGCCTCAGCATAACTGGATGAAGAGGCTGCCTCGCGCCAGGAGGCGCGTCTCTGTTCCCTTTACTCTCAGCTTCGATGCAAAGCGCCGAGAATTTCACGTGGAGGATATTGAAGCAGACTTCAGTTTCTTTACATCATTTCCGTATTTAATTTTTTAAATTCTTCTGTACCCCTTTGAGTGTTTTTTAACTAAATTAACACGGCGTGGACGAACTGCCCAGCTCCTGTGGAATCACCTGCAAAAACATGAGATTTCTTATCACACACAATCCAACCAATGCAACCGTAATTTCTGGAGGAACTTAAGCCGCGTGGCGTCTGCACAATGGTAAGGGCAGGTGAAGCGGCTTACGCCGCAGCTCTCCAGGTTACTGACTGGCCTTTTGACGATGGTGCCATCGCGGCGAACACGGCGGCCACACCGCTCCAGCATTGCTGGAAAGTGGAGTGGAATGGAAGAGCCGTGCAGCTCGTGAGAGAAAGCAGAGCGCAGCTTTTATCAGCAAGCAACCTCCGTATTTGAAGAAGTATCCTCCGAAAAGGCGCCTGCGCTTCAAAGACCACAACGCTCCCAGAAACAGCTGCTGCACCCAGTAAAAGGGGGGTTCCCGGGGCTACTGCCTTGGGACCTAATTCGTGATACGCATGTTCCGCTGTGCTGGTGAGTGCGTCTAATGAAGCTTCCAGAGGAGCACTGAGCGCTTGTCAGCTCTGCAGACCCTTAGCGGAAGATTCCTGCTGGTCAGCATTTAAAACGGGGTCACGTGACCTTTCCTGGGTTTATGCACTGTTATGTCTCTTTTAAATCTGTTGCCACGCCAGAATCTTATCGGCATATTAGAAATTTAGAGAAATTAGGTGCCAGAATACCCAGCATGACACTTGTCTAGGTTTTGTATCACACAGAACTTTAAATCCCAGGAGCTATGAACACTCTAGACTTACATGGCTCCTTCCTTCAGTCGTTTCAGACATTGAAAGCGGGGCCTGTATGGTTATTTGCCTGTTTACTTTTTTTACATCTCCCACATCCACATCGGTGTACATCAGTTTTGCACAACCATTGAATTTGTCTGGATTTTTACTGAGTCTTATGGTGATTATTTAATGTCTGTCTATAAATCTCATTTTGTGACATTACAGAAAACGTCCATTTTGAAAACCTGCATTGTACAGAAGCACACGTCTTCGATGTCTCCAGACCAAAACGCCTGACAGCTGATCTAGTGTTTGCGCTTTGGGAGCAGCTGAACTGGGAGGTCCTGACAAAGGAATGGGAGGGGGCACTAAGCAGTTTTAGTGCAGAACATGCTCTTCAGTTTAGCAAATGTTTTTAAAAGATAGAGAAGCTTTGCTATGGTAGCTACAATTCTTAATCATAAAATTTCTGAAATTCTTGTAATTGTTTCCATTCTTATTGCAAGTTGTTTACCAAACATTACTTTTGTCTTAAGTGTGATTCGTTTCTCCTCTTTCCAACCTCTTGCAAAAAAAGTAGTAGTTTTCTGATAATGAATATTTTATAGGCCTTTTGAGCTGTGTAACTTAATATTTGGATACTTGATAATTTCTTTTATTGTGTAATTGATAAAACGGTGATGTGTATTAATGTTCGCTCAGCCATGTATTTACACTGTCTGGGGATGTGTAGTTACAGTTCTGTGGGAGAATAATTTGTGAGTGTTCACCAGCTTGTAAAAACCTGGCGTGAGACCTTAAGCATCTCAGCAAATGATGAGATGCAAGAGAAGAAAAATCTCATTTCTTACTTAAATTAGCCCCTGTGCCCCCACACTGCACGGCCAGGTGCCGGGCACACGGCCCTTTCCGCATCCACACTGCTCGGCAAGGGCATGGAGACAGGGGCGCCGCGCCGGCTCCAGGCGGCAGCTGTGGCTTCCTGGAACCTCCCTGAAGGTCTCAATTCCGCCCTCCTCTAAAGGCAGGAGGGGACTGGGGTGCCACCAGGACCCCCTTCCTGCAGGGCTTGTTTCCGAGGCTCAGCTGTCGGCCGGCCCGGGCGAGGTCATGCCTTTCTCGGGTGGCCTCGCCCGCTGGGGAGTGCCCTGCAGCGCAGCTTCGCCCTCGGCCATGGCACTCCGGCAAACTCCTCTAGTGGCGCTCCCAGGGAGCCGCCTTGCAGCTGCCCCTGCTCCTTGTCTTGGCTAGTCCTTCCGAGGCTGGAGAGGCTCCGGCATCTCCTCCTTCCCAAGCGGCGGCTCCTGAGGCACGGCGCTGATTCCTGGGTGTCCCCATCGTCCTGGGCACCCTCTGGGGAGCCTCTGGAGCCATACTTCTGCGGGCCGATGGGGCCCCTCACTGCCTGTGGTGGCAGAGTCACCAGGTGGCGTCCGGGGCAGGGGAAGCGCCACTTGTCACTTCAGAAGGAACTGACTGGTCACGAAATGTACCCAAGTCAGGCCCTGGGTGGCAGCACGTCACCTTTTGCTTCCTAAGTCTTCTTCCGAGGAGCCACCAGGCACCTGTGAGAGCCAACCGCTGAGTCACCGCCGCCGCCAGGAGTCCTGGAACCTGGCACCTGCCCCTGCACTGGTTCTCCTGCCCAGGAGGCTGGAGGAAAGGAAATTCCAGGGCCGCCCCCTCGCTCAGCACGAGTCACTCTCCTTACTTAAAGTCTGCCTGGCTCGCTGGGTTCCTCACGGCTCCTTCCTCGAGCTCACGGCGTTTACCCTCCCCTCCACACTCACTTAGGGAAATGAACTTGCCCTACTTTAGCAACCACCACCACCACCACCCAAAGCGGGGTTCATCTGAAGGTGTTTCTCTGGTCCCAAGGCCAGGACGGGCTCTGTCCCCGACTCCCGCTTCCATCTGGGATCACCCTGGGACAGAGTTTGGCCAGTAGCTCACCTTTCTATCTGACCCCGAGGGTGCCGGGCCAGCCGCAGGCTAAAACCCCTACGCCCCCGGCCGCACTGCCTATGAGGTCACCAGAAGCCTACTTTCCTGAGCCCACCTGTAGGCAGAGCCCTCTGGGCACATCCTGCCCTCACGGAACTTGGGGCCTGAGCAGTGAAAGTCCAGGTAACCAGGGGAAGTCAACAGAACACCTGCATTTAACAAGGAAGGCTGCCAGCTATGGAACGACTTCTTCATAAAACGTGTTTTACCCGATTACGTCTAGTATAACATCAGTGAATATTATGATATGCCTGTTTTACAGATCAGAAAACTGATGCTCAAAGAGATAAATTTGTGCATCCAAAGTCACATTGCTCGTCTATAGTGGAATTTGGGGATGATTCCAAGTCTGGCTGGTTCCAAAGCCTGTGGTCTTTCCAGAATGCTGTAACATGCTCTAGTAACTAATAGACCACAAAAGTCATAATCCATAAACCGTGATTCAGGAATACCACTGGGGGCGCACGACGCCAACACCGTCAAGGAACAGCGCGGCCTCCGCCTGACTCTCCGGTCCGGGCTCGCCTGGCCTCGGGGTAACTTAGGGCGTGGGGAGCCTTCGGCACGCCAGCCCGCCTCCCTCTCCTCGTGCGTGGCCTCTGCTTTGGCAGCCGTGCAGAAGCTGGTGCCCTCTCATCCAGGCCGACTGTACTGGGCGCCCGGCTCCACCGGGAAACGTCAGGCCCGCACGTGCAGGAGAGGCTGGCGAGCTGCGGGCCCGGGTGCTGGCTCCCCGCCCGGCACCCCCTCTCACTCACGGTGGGGACGGGGCTTCCTCCTCCTCGTCGCTAAGGCGACCAGCACTGAGACAAAATGAGACCTCGTCCTAATAATGGCTAAAAGGTGCCACACTTAACACAAGCTGAGCACTTCACATTTACTTTCCTCACAACCCTAAGAACCGATCCTGCTACTATTAGCCCCATTTTACAGATGAGGCAATCGAGGCCCAGGAGGGTGAAATAATGTGCCCCAAACCAAGCCCGCCTGGACCCAGAGCCCAGAGCCCGCCCTGCTGCCCTGGCTGGACCCACGAGCTGCCTGACCTGGGGGGGCGGAAGCCTCCCCCTTCCTCACTCACCAAGGAAATGGCCTCGCCCCTGCTGCTGCCAAGGAGGCCTCTGAGCTCTCTTCTTCCCACCGTCACCATGGAGACAGAGGCTGGAAGAAGGTTCCTGAGTGGGAGGAGAGGTGAGACTGCGCTTCCCACACACCGCGCTCACTCGGCTGCAGGCCCCCTGGTCCTGGAATGCAGATGCCTTCCCGGAGCTGCCCAGATGTCCCTGGGAAGCAGAGGGTGGAAGAACTGTTTTCTCCATTTCTTTCTGGAGACTGGCTTTCCTTGGGCCAGTCATTGTCTAAAGCAAAGGAAATTCTCAAATTTCCGTGTCTCACAGACGCTGAAGATCTGCCAGGCTGGGTCTTCTAATTTTGCTTCCAATTTGCTGTGTGACATTGGGTGCATCAACTGCCTCTCTGGGCAACTGTCAAATGAGCCAGATGGGCCACATCAATGGCTCTCAAACTTATAGATTTTTAGACCAGTACAAGTTCTTTAAAAAAAAAAAAAAAAAAA
>JAQZBX010090255.1:0-12536 GCA_029593785.1 Cabassous unicinctus
ATTTATTTATTTATTTATCCCCCCCTTGCTGCTTGTGTTTGCTGTGTCCATTTGCTGTGTGTTTTTTCTGTGTCTGCTTATCTCCCCCTTGCTGTGAGATCTTGCTGCATCAGCCCACTGCGCCACGCGGGCCAGCCTGCCCTCACAAGCGAACCTGGGGCCTCCTATATGGTAAACGGGAGCTCTATCGATTGAGCCACACCCGCTTCCTTCCCTGGCTCTTAAAGCTCTGAAGATCATATGTGTTCAGAGCTAAGAGAAATCAAGCTATGGAAATCAAAAGTAGTATAAATTACAACTTCATGTTTTAATAATCATGCATAATTCCCATTTTATTCCTTGAAGTTGCCCAGAGCACTTTATTTACAGAATACCATAGCAATTTAGGAAACCCTGTTCCATCATGAATAACCTTATTTGTATAGTGCTTAGTTGCCAAAGCAAGTACCCAAATAACATTATCCCAAGGATGATTCTCACCTTTATTTGTGAGATAACTTGGGCTAAAGGACTTGGGAATTTTCGTGACTTGACTATGAAACTATAGGATATTATGATGCCTGGTCTCATTCTGTGCCTAGCAGTTTATTTAAATCCTAGTATTAATGCTAACATTAAGGGGTTCATTAGTGGCTTGACCTTTAAAGAAATACTGTGTAATGTTTTCATATGCGTCATTTTTACTATGTGGTAAACATAAATCAAGGCCTTTGGCTCAGTTAATCACATTTTCTTCCATACAACTTTCAGCTGTGGGTTTTACTGTTGGAACTTTGACAAGTCTTCTCCCTTTGCATCAGATACTGGAAAACTGAAATTAGTTGGAATTGTAAGCAGTGAGATTTGTTAGAATGATTCCATCTCTTAAACATCGTTTAAAATTGTAATAAAGTAACTCTCTTAACAACTCATTAGAGTTGGCTTTTGTTATTTCTGTTGTGCATATGTTAAAAACAGGCTTACAGAGGTAAGAAGCTTGAACCCTGGGTCCCATAGTTTCAAAAGCCTCTGCTCCTAACAACTCTGCCACACTTTCCCCTGGCTTATTGGTGGTTGCTGTGGTATCACCCCGAAGAAGCCGCCTTTCACTTCCTTCCCTCAGAAATTTGGTCCTAAGTCAGCAGGAGTCAAGGTGCCCCTTTCCTTAGATTGAGAAAGCTCAAGTGCTGTCACTGGGCAGAAAGGAGCCCTCTTCAGGGAATAGCTGCTTAAGATCTTGCCTCATGAATACTGCAGGACCTGGTTTTAATACTTCAGTTCTCCAACATTGCCATATTCCAGAATACAGTCTTGAAGGAATTACGTGAACATAATTACACGAACAATTTCAAGTCTGGGTTATTCTGAGATGATACTCCAGTTCCACTGCAGTCAAAATGGTCTTTGGAAATACAAATCTGTCCCTCCAGACCAGGAATTCTTAATCTTTTTTGTTCCACGGACCCCTCTGCCAGTCAGGTGAAAACCAAAGATCCCTTACGAAGTCCATACTATACTGTGTTTTATTTAATAAACATATCACACCCGCACCAACGTGTCCCCACAAGAATAACGTTTTTTTTTTGAATTTCAATTCCAGCTCAGGGACCCCTGGTTAAGAACCCCTGCTCCAGACTGATACTACCCAGTGACTCCTAACTTATCCAGCATTATGTTAACCTGTAATTATTTGAATGTAATCACTAGCTCAGTTTCTGTCTTCCCCACTAGTTCTTCACTCCAAACTCTGGGTCGGGGCGCGTTTTGCAACCATGGGAAGCTGAATCGTTGTGTTCACTGCCTTGGGGTCTCCACCTTCACCCTCAGAGTAAGCGGGCTGGTGACAAGCAGAGGCTGTGGACCAGGTTCCCGGACACTCCCATTCTCCCCACCCCTCGCGACGGCAGCCGGCCGTGCGCACGCGCACCCGCACGCGGCGGCCGTGGGTCACGCGGCGCTGGTCCTGGCCTCAAGAAGCCGGAAGTGTCCGGGGCGCAAGGAGGCCGCGGGAGCCCGCTGGCGGTGGCGCGGAGACCGGGCTGGGTAAGTGAGGCGCGGCGAACAGAGGGACCGTAGGGACCTAACAGGGCTCCGCGCGGTGCGCTTTCGCCTTCTGTGGGAGGCTGGAATGCTGAGTCAGAGTGGAGGCGGGGTAGGCGACCCGATAAGCCCTAGGACCCGAGGCCGAACCCTCCCCGGACCCTGGCGGTGCCGACACCGACTCCCGGGTGTTTGGAGCCTCCGAAGTCGAGGTGGAGTGGTTGCGCTAGCCGGTTCCATACACCTCGATTCCTTGCCCCGGGGCCGGCCTTCTTGTCTGCAGTCCGGGGCTCTCCCGCGTCCACCCGCGTTGGGCATAGAGGGGAGGTGTCCGTTACCCGGTCTGGGCCCGGGCTGCCCCTTTCCTTTGGAGTTAGATTTCCCCTTTCAAGTCCTTTTTCCGAATGTTGACAGGATTGGCAGTTTTTAAATGGATAGATCATTCAGACGATTTTTTAAAAATGTTTCATTAGCGTTTTAGAGATGTTAACAGCAGAGTTTGACTCACCGGAAGCTAGAAGCTGAAGACGTTTTTAATATACACAGATAACATGCCAATTCCCAAACGTTTCCTTGCCCCTCATCGACCTAGCTTATATGGGTTTATTTTCTAATCCGTTTCTCAAGAATTTTCAGTAGATGGCCTCAAAACAAGTTTTTCCTAGTAATTGTCAAATGTATAAACCGAAGATCGACCTTTTTCATTCTGTAACCCGAATATAATGTCTGTTTAACAAATGATTCCCATAGCTGTACAGGTTGGAAATTCTGGAACTTTGTCCATATGCCGTGTTGCCAAACCTGTTTTCATCTCTGCACAAATTATAACTTTCGTTTTGAACGGTATAAGGAAGTACACTTACGACAGCGTCACTAGAAACATACTTGTTGCGTGCATGGCACAGGTTTGGGAAGATTTATATACCAAGTGCCGTATGGATGTGCTGAGTCATGTTTTGCTTACCATTATTGTGGGGTTATTGGAAGACAGTTTCAAAAGATGTTTCCTCTGATCGTTGTGAAACCACAGTTTTCAGTATATAGAGAGCAGATCTCTTATCTGATGACTGTTTGTTACCCACTAGGTGCATGTAGATGCCTAGTGATACTATTTGCCATTTACAGTTATCTCACAAAAGCAATATTACAGTAAGGAAGGTTATGCATCGGATATTATAGGTAATATTGCATTATTACCTCTTAAATGCAGTAACTGAAAAATGTATTTTCATTTGTTGTGAAATGGAAATCTTATTTTTATTGCTTCTGGTAAGCTAAAATTAGAGGAATATATCCTAATATACCAGAGATTGGTGAAATTTAGACCCCTGGTTGTCCTGTATGTTCCTAACAGTACTGGGAATATTGGCAGTCAGTAATTCATCACTGGATACCTAGTCCAGCATTCTGCTCTTTGTCCTAACTTATTAGAAGCTATGTTTCCATCTGACATTACAGAAGATTTCAGGTGACATTATGGGACAAGTATTTATGCTATGTTAGCAACCCTCATTTTTATTCCAACATGGAGCTTAAATATTTATAATATTCTTAGCTCTGTAAGCTTTTCTGTAAAGGGCAAGGCTTTTTACTGAAATGATGTGTATGTATTGTAAGTGATGTGTATTTCTTAAGTCTTGGTAATATACACTTGGTATGTGTATATTGGAGGATGGAGAACAGCTAAATTAATTTCAGATGGGTTAGTAACTTTTCAGGAATAATTTTTACACCTTTCCATCATGATTGTCAGACTCTGTGTCGAAATTTTAGGTTGTGGAAACGTGATGCAGTGGCAACAGCTGTTTTCTTTAGTGTTGTCATACCTTAGAAGGAAACAAAATAATTTTTTCTATATTTCTGTTATATTTTACATTATTACTTTTCTTTATTTTAAACATTTTAAAAATATAACTTATCCTTGATTAATCTTTCAAAACATTTGAAGGAAGGAAGTGACCATCACTCTCAATGACACTGACAAAACTATAAAGTAATGTTCTTTCAGCCCTGCGGTGAATGAATTAAATTGAATATGTAAGATGTTATCATTTAATATTTTTTCAGAGCACACTCAGCATTTTAGCCTTTAATATTGCTGGAAACTTAGATTTGACAATGTGCTCTTTGTACACTTTAAGGAATAAATATGTGACCTTGTGATTTAAAATAGGTAACATTTGTTTCTTAATAGTATTATTCCCTTAAAACATGTGTAAATCTTTTCTTTTCTCTTAGTATAACAAGAGGATCACCTAACCAAGCAGAGATGCAGAGCACATCTAATCATCTGTGGCTTTTATCTGATATTTTAGGCCAGGGAGCTACTGCAAATGTTTTTCGTGGCCGACATAAGGTTGGTACAGAGAAAAAGCTGGGAGCCTTTCTATCACTGTATGTAAACTCTTCTGAGAAGCACATTTATACTAAAATGTGGGATTTGGTGATTTGATTATCTTGTCTAAAGAGAATACCTGTTTTTGTGGTTGTTTAAATATAGCCTTGTCAGAGGCCGTGAGGATTTTAACCCAATGGCAGTAGAGGTTATGTGTTGGGAAGTAGAAGAAAACAGGAGGTTGGTTAAAAAGGGACTGGGAAAGATCAGTTTAGTGTTGTGCCTTTTGACTTTTTCCTCAAACCAGCTTCCCTATGGTAGTGAATGAGCTCACTAACAGAAGTTCAGTGTGGCAGTGATTTGGGGTGGGGGGAAGTGGAGGCATGGTGGGCAACAGATGTTTAGTTTGGAGGGGAACCCACAGATGATTCTGATATTCTCTACAAAAGGTTCATGCCCTCCCTAAAACAGTATCCTACAAGACAGATTGGCATAAAATAGTATCAACAAGGAGTCCAGTTAAAAGGCTATATCCTTGTATGCGGTAATAAGAACTTGTTAGTTAAAATGGTAATAGAGTAAAAGGGCTAATTCTGGAGGCACTTCAAGAACAAAAAGACTTTGTGTCAGATTTGATATTGGAAGATGTAATTAAAATGATTTAAAATAAATCAAAAGGAATTAAAGTTTCTATTTTGGGAAGGAAGCTGGAAAAATAATGGAATAAAAAGGTCCTTTTATAATGCACATAATCGTCTACTAATTTTTCAACACCATGACTTTGTTTTGAGCTAAGTGATGTTTGGAGCCTCCTGAATTCTTATTTTCAGAAAAGGGGCTCTAAACATTTTAGGAAGGAGGAGTTCCTTCATATTTTCTGTAGCTTTGAGATTACCAATCAGTTCTGTCTGTGATAATAAGATAAGTGTTCATGGGAGGGGCTATTTCCTCTAGGGATAGAATATGACTATCAACAACCTCTGGCTCAATGCTTATAGAGAATGCTTCAGAAGTGCCTCCAGACAGCTTATAGCTTTTCTCCCTTGATTCTGGAATTGTCCTCAGGCTCTGGGTCCTAGATCAAGCTAATTGTTATCAACCTTAGATATTCCTGCCCTAGAAATTGTTTTGAGTACTATGCCAAGAAGAAGAGAAAATGGTGGCAAAGGATTTAGCATTGAAACCACATCTCACAATCTGTCTTCCTGTGGCCCAAATTAATTTAACAATCTTTAATAAGCAACTGGTATGTGTCAGGCACCGTGGTGGGCCTAGTGAATATAATTACAACTAGAACTAATGCCTACAAAGAGTTTTGGTTGTAGTAGCAAAGTGGCATTGGAAGGGATGACTAGCTGGAAACTGGGATGACAGGTAGTCAAAAGGGATAGAGATTAGATATGGTATATTTCACATGTTCTGGTCCTTTTTCTTTCCTCAAATGCTCAGTGTCCTCCATGTAAGCACCTAATATATAGTAGATTCTGTAAATGTTTGTTGAAGGAGTAAATGTACAAATGAGGCCAGAGTTGACTACCCCAAGACAACTTGAAATTCTTCAAAGGAAACAGAGATGTACTTTACCCAATTTAGTTTGGAAATCTGAAATAAGGATTTGAGAAGCCTAAGAATTGATTACAAGATTGCTGAGACCCAGCTTAGGATTTGGTCCCTAATAGTCTTCCCAGGGATATGCTTTGAGAAATTGTGTTTCTTTTCAGTGACATCAGTTTCAAGGTTTTAAGATTATACCCCAAAAATCTTGCTTCCTCTTAGTAACTGTTGAAGGAATTTTACCATGATGCTAACTAAATCATTTTGTGTTATTGTTCAGAATACCCAGGTCCCTACATTTACTATTTGTTATTTAAAGTATATCACCTATTTAATCTGTCTCTCTTTCATTAATTTGCTTTGGTTACACATGTGTGTGAGTGGCTGTATATATGTGTAATAGCTATGGTGAAGTTAAGGGAAAGAAGTAGGAAGGATGAGTTGATCTGCACATGTGTGTATACATGTAGACATAGTTCTCCAAGTAGAATTGGTATGCTTTGACTTAAAGACTATGAATAATAGATGACTAGGCAGATGTATAAAGGGAAAATGGTACTTTCCCACATACAGGCCAGTAATCTCACAGGTATGATATAGACTACATAAATTTGGAATATTCTGGCCTACATCACAGTGGATACATTATTGTTTTATTATTATTTGTATTATTTGTCCAGCTTGCTCTTCTGTGAGGATTCTCCTAATTTTATACTGAGTTTGAGACAAGTGCCTTCAAGAAAAATCTCTCTTTGGGGTAGTATAGATTTGACAGTGTCATTAACCTGGCTGAACTAATGGAATAACAGTGTAATTAAGCTATAGTACATTATTGTTCTATTTCATATTGTCTGAAAATGGTCATGGCCCTTTACCTCTTTCATGTGTATTTGTAGTGACAAAGGATGATCACAGATAGTAGCCTCCAAATCATGACCTTGAGGGATTGTGAAACACTTAAATGGTTTTGGAAAAAAATAATAAGATTCTGGGTTGAGAGGAGGATGATGGCTGTAAGTGGTGAATCTGTGGAAAGCAGGAAAAACACAGAGGTACTGACAGAGAGCCATGAAACATATTTAGGCAGGTGGTGCTTGAACCACAGGCTCTAAGAGGAAAGGACCTTTTCACTTGCTTCAGGAAAATTCAACCTAGGAGTGGAAGAAGTAAGGCTAAACTCTCAAAGAATCTGGATTGATTGGAGGGAAAGGCTTACTGACCAGAGTGATTGGAAGTGGGAAGGTCTGGAAAAGGATTTTAAAGTAAGGTTAATATAAAGAACACGAAAATGTAATGTTTACCTGAAATTAAAGCATGTATTTTGTACTTTTAAGATTCCCACCCAACTACAGCTGTGTGTTGTAATTTTGGGTGTGTTCTACTTCAGTAAGCAGTGAGGGAGGGAGAGTGGAGGTGCTTTGCAATTGTATCAGTAGAGAAAAGGAAATATCTTTGGTCCTCTAGGGATGGTCTGTGAAGGAACAACCTGTCCTAGTCATCTAGGTGAAGTTGCAGAAAGTTACCCAGAAAAGCAGTAGTATGATTTTACCAGGAAGTTTACCTTACTTTCCCCAGTTCCTACTTGCACACACATACACACAGACATATTCATTATCACAACTAGGAAATACTTCTTTTTTTTTTTTTTTTTAACAAATCAATTTTTTTGGTAGATATTAATAAAGCATACAGTCTATCCAAAGTGTATAAGCAATGGTATTTGGTATAATCGTATAGTTGTATATTCATCAATTCAATCATTATTGGAGCATTTTATTATTCTAATAACAATAAAAAACAGCCAAAAAATCATCTCCTCTCTCTCTTGATGCTTCCTCTGCCATATATATCTCCTATTCTGTTTCTCTCTCTCTAGTTTATTTGTATTTTATATTTTGTATAGATGGAGTCAAGCAATGTGTCTAGTTTCTTTCTCTGAGTATATTTCCTTTTTACAGTTACTGGAAGATTATTTATTAATATATTGCTATATACGACTGTCCATAGTTTGCTTTGTTTGTTTTTATGCCTGATATTAACATCTTGTAAAATTAACATACATTTGTTCAGTTTCATAGAAAAACAGTCATATATGCAATATTACCCATATTCATATTTCACATGAAGTTTTGCTGTGCTATACAATCCCCTGCTACATTTTTTAGCTTTCCTTTTAGTAATTTACATGACCTTAGACTTTCCCTTTCAACCACTGTCATACCCATATAATAGCACTGCTAGGGCTTTCACCTTTTCTATTCATTTCTAAAGATTAACAAAAAACCTTTTTACCAATTCTGCATAGATTAACTCTCAGCTTTCCAGTCTCTAACCTCATTCTATTTTCTATTTTCTGGTGACACATATTCTAGTTATTAACTCCATGAGTTTGCACAATATATTTAGTTCATAGTATTTGTCCTTTTGTGTCTGGCTTGTTTCACTCAACATAATGTCCTCCAAGTTCGTCCATGTTATCATATGCTTCACAACTTCATTTCTTCTTACAGCTGCATAATATTCCATCGTGTGTATACACCACAGTTTGTTATCCATTCATCGGTTGATGGATACCTGGCTTGTTTTTTGGGAATCGTGAATAACGCCGCTATGACTTTGGTGTGCAGATGTCTGTTCGTGTCATTGCTCTCAGTTCTTCTTGGTATATACCTAGTAGTGGTATTGCAGGGTCACGTGTGCAAATCTATATTCAGTTCTTTAGGAACTGCCAAAGTCATCCACAGTGACTATACCATTCTACATTCCCACCAACAGTGAGTAAGAGTTCCTATCTCTCCTTATTCTAGCCGATCCTTGTAGTTTTATGTCTTTTTCATAGTGCCCATTCGAATAGGTGTGAAATGATATCTCATAGCTTTGATTTGCATTTCCCTATTCACTAGTGATGTTGAACACTTTTTTATAAGTTTTTTTCTCCATTTGTATTTCTTCTTTGGACAAATGTCTACTCAAGTCTTTTGCCCATTTTTTAATGGGGTTGGTTGTCTTTTTATTGTTGAGTTGTAGCATCTTTATATATCATGGCTATTAGACCCTTACTGGATATGTGATTTCCAAATATTTTCTCCCATTGAGTTGGCTGCCTTTTCACCCTTTTGACCAAGTCCTTTGACGTGCAAAAGTGTTTAATTTTGAGGAGGTCCCATTTATCTATTTTTCATTTTGTTGCTTGTGCTGTGGGTGTAAGGTCCAAGAAACCACCACCTACCAAAAGATCTTTAAGATGTTTTCCTACAGTTTGTTCTAGTAGTTTTATGGTCCTGGCTTTTATATTTAGTCTTTGATCCATTTCAAGTTGTTTCTTTTATAGGGAGTGATTTAGGGGTTCTCTTTCATTCTTTTGGTTATGGATATCCAGTTCTTCCAGCACCATTTGTTGAAAAGTTGTTTTGACCCAGTAATGTGGACTT
The DNA here is from genome assembly GCA_029593785.1 of Cabassous unicinctus. Taxonomy (NCBI): domain Eukaryota; kingdom Metazoa; phylum Chordata; class Mammalia; order Cingulata; family Chlamyphoridae; genus Cabassous; species Cabassous unicinctus. The sequence goes on from JAQZBX010090255.1 coordinate 9,340, forward strand.
TGTAGGTTTGTCAAAAACTAGTTGGCCATAGAGTCTAGGTGAGGGTTTATTTCTGGACTCTCAATTCTGTTCCACTGATCAATATATCTACCTTTAAGCCAATACCATGCTGTGTTTTTGTTTTTTTTTTACCTGGAGGTCCTGGAGAACGAACCTGGGTCCTTCCATATGGTAAACGGATGCCCAACCACTTGAGCCACATCCGCTTCCCATTACCATGCTGTTTTAACCACTGTAGTTTTGTAATATGTTTCAAGGTCAGACAGTGAGAATCCTCCCACATCGTTCTACTTTTTTAGGATGTTTTTGGCTATTCGGGTGCTCTTTCGCTTCCAAATAAATTTGGTAATTGCCTTTTGTATTTCTGTAAAGTAGGCTGTTGGAATTTTCATTAGTATTGCATTGAATCTATAAATCAGTTTGGGTAGGATTGACAATTTCACGATATTTAGTCTTCCAATCCATGAACATGGAATGTCTTTCCATTTGTTTAGGTCTTCTTTGATTTCTTTTTAGCATTGATTTGTAATTCTCTGAATATATGTCCTGTACATCTTTGGTTAAATTGATTCCTAGATATATGAGACTTTTTGTTGCTATTATAAATGGAATTTTTTAAATCTGATTTTTTCCTCAGGTTGTTCAGTACTAGTGTAGGGAAACATTACTGATTTTAGTGTGTTGACCTTATATCCTGTCACTTTGCTAAACTCGTTCATTAGCTCAGGTAGCTTTGTTGTAAACATTTCAGATTTTTCTAAGTATAGGATCATGTTATCTGCGTATAGTGAGAGTTTTACTTAATTTTTTCCTCTTTGAATATCTTTTATTTACTTATTTATTTTCTTGTCGAATTGCTCTAGATAGAATTTCTAGCACACTGGAGTAACAGTGGTGACAGTGGGCATCTTGTTTTGTCTCAGTCTTAGAAGGAAAGCTTTCAACCTTTCCCCATTGACTATGATGTTGGCTGTGGGTTTTTCATATATGCCTTTTATCATATTGAGGAATTTTCCTTCTATTCTTATCTTTCAAAGTGTTTTTATCAAGAAAGGGTGCTGGATTTTGTCAAATGCCTTTTCTGCATCAATTGAGATGATCATGTGTTTTTTTCCCTTTAATTGTTAATGTGGTGTATTATATTAATGGATTATCTTGTGTTGAACCACACTTGCATACCTGGAATAAATCCCACTTGGTCATGGTGTATAATTCTTTTGATATGCTGGTGGGTTTGATTTGCAAGTATTTTGTTGGGAATTTTTGCATCTATGTTCATTAGAGAGATTGGTCTGTAATTTTCTTTTCTTGTAGTATCTTTATCTGACTTTGGTATTAAGGTAATGTTGGCCTCATAAAATGTGTTGGGTAATTTTCCCTCCACCTCAATTTTTTGGAAGAGTTTAAACAGGATTGGTATTAATTCCTCTTGAAATGCTTGGTAGAAGTCACCTGTGAAGCCATCTATTCCTGGGACTTTCCTTTGTTGGGAGATTTTTGATGCCTGATTCAATCTCTTTGAAATGATTAGTTTGATTGAGTTCTTGTATTTCTTATGGAGTCAGTGTAGGTTGTTTGTGCAATTTTAGGAATTTGTCCAATTTCTTCCAGGTTCTAGTTTGTTGACATTATAGTTTCTTATAATATTCTCTTATGATCCTTTTTTATTTTTTGGGGGGGTCATTTGTAACTTCCCCCCTTTCATTTCTGATTTTATTTGCATCTTGTCTTTTTTTCTTTGTTAGTCTAGCTAAGGGTTGTCCATTTTATTGATCTTCTCAAAGAACCAGCTTGTCATTTTGTTGATTTTCTCTATTATTTTTTTGTTCTCGATTTCATTTATTCCTGCTCTAATCTTTATTATTGCTTTCCTTCTGCTTGCTTTAGGATTGGTTTGCTGTTCTTTTTCTAGTTCTTCCAAGCGTTCAGTTAGTTTGGTCTTTGCTTTTAGCTCTTTCTTCTTTTTTAATATATGCGTTTAGGGCTATAAATTTCCCTCTCAACACTGCCTTCACTGTACCCCATAAGTTTTGATAAGTTGTATTCTGTTTTCATTCATCTCAGTATATTTACTAATTTCTCTTACAGTTTCTTCTTTGACCCACTTATTGTTTAGGAGTGGTTGTTTAGCCTTCACACATTTACAAATTTTCCCCTTTCCTGTCTTTTATTTATTTCTAGTTTCATTCCATTATGATCTGAAAAGGTGCTTTGTATAATTTCAGTCTTCTTAAATTTATTGAGAGCTGCCTCGTGACTTAACACGTGGTCTATCCTGGGGAAAGATCCATGAACACTTGAGAAGACTGTATAACCCGCTGATTTGGGATACAATGTTTTGTATATGTCTTTTAAGTCTTGCTCGTTTATCATATTGTTCGTATTCTCTGTTTCCTTGTTGATCTTCTTTCTAGTTGTTCTATCTAATGATGTGAGTGGTGTGCTGAAGTTCCAGCTATTCTTGTAGAGATGTCTCTTTCTTCCTTCAGTTTTGCCAGAGTTTGCAGATTTATTCTGACGGGTATGCTGTGCTTCTTGGCCATGTTAATTCATTTCTTTCATGAGAGTTGGGCAATTTTGTTCTTTTTTTTTTTTTGTATTTTAGAGTTGGGAAATTTTCAAACAGTATTTCTCAAATTGCCTTTCTGCCTCTTTTCCCTTCTCTTCTGCTTCTGGAACTCCCATAACATGTATGTTGTGCTTTGTGTTATCATTCAACTCTCTGAGCCCCTGCTCTAGTTTTCTATTCTCTTCTCTCTCTGTTCTTCTCTTCCTTCAATTTAAGCATCACTTATTCTTTCTTCTGTTATCTTAGGTCTCTGTTGTGTGCCTCTAGTGTGTGTTTTTTTTTGTTTTTTTTTTTAGCCCCCCCTATTGTTTTGTGCTCGCTGTCTGCTCTCTGTGTCCATTCGCTGTATGCTCTCTGTGTCTGCTTGTCTTCTCTTCTCATCTTCTCTTTAGGGGGCTCCAAGAACCAATCCTGGGACTTCCGATGTGGGAGAGAGGCACTCAATGGCATGAGCCGCCACCTCAGCTCCCTGGTTTGTTGTGTTTCTCATTGTCTCTCCTCTTTGTCTCTTTTTCTTGCGCCAGCTCTCCGTGCGGGCCATCTCGCCTTTACCAGGAGGCCCTGGGAATTGAACCTGGGACGTCCCATGTGGTAGATGGGAGCCCATTCACTTGAGCTACATCTGCTT
>JAQZBX010090256.1:0-12533 GCA_029593785.1 Cabassous unicinctus
ACCTGTTTGTGAGTTCCCAGACAAACTTTCCTGGGAACTTAGACAATAACATCTGTGTGGGGAGTTCATTTTGCTCTGCCTCCTCCCACTGATATCTGCAGTATGCAGTGTCCTTGGAGACATTTGCTCTCTACCAGCAAGCATGCTTTTTGGATGCTTAACCCTTTATGCTCTGACTCTCAGCATCTTCTCCAACAATAAAACTTCATTGATTCAGTTTTACACATTACATTTTTTTTATATGTTGACACTGGACGCAAAGAAAAGCAACTTGATGGAGGATGTGGGCATCTGTGTTTTGAGAGAGGTGATTGCCCATTTTCGTTGGGTCAGGAGGTCAGGGGTCAACATGAGGGTCCAACTTATATCATTTTTAGGTTATGGGCCAAGAGGATGTCATTTATATTATACTACAGGCTGTTGGCAGATGGCAGTTAGAAGGTAATAAGATTTTGTCAGCAGAGCCCATGGGCCAGTGGGGGACTATTGAGGTAACCAACTGGAAGCCTAGTAAAGGTATATTTTTGTCCTTGGAAAATGAAAGTGAACAGAGCCTGATTTAGTTTGCATATGGGCACTGAATAAAGCATGTTGGCAAGGTCAATAACAGAAAACTAATTGGAAGTGACATTTTGAACTTTTTAAAAGATGGTGGCAATATCTGGCAGAGGGGCTTTGCTAGGAGCCTTTTTGAGGTTGTGGTAATTAATGGTAATTAATTTTGTTCTTTTTGGCCTGATCTTACGTACATGCCAGATCGGTGAATTCAAAGGTGAGATGATGGGTTCTAGAATACATGCCTCTATCATGTCACATATCACTGGGTATATTTTTTAGTTCCCTCTTTGAGTTGACATGGTGGAATGTTAATTTCATGGAAGGGCTTGGGGAGTTTTATGGTTCTCAGTGGGCACACTTGATTGTCAGTGCGAAGGACTGGGCTTAGTCTATGTGAAGAACTGGAGTGTCAGAATGTCCACATCAACAATAGGAAATGACAGCAGGGAGATTGGGAACAGGGACATCCGACCATGGGAGAAGGAGAGGTCTTGTCTTCATGTTGACCATGGCAGATGTTTCAGAGTCTCCACCTCCCAGTCCACCAGTGGTCACTGTGGGGGTCATTGTATTGTGCTGGAGAAGTGGGAATCAATGTGACCTGTTGTCGAGTGTCCAACAAGGGTATGAAAGTTTGTATATTTTGAGGCTAATTAACATAAGCTTGGTGAAGAGGTATTTGTCATCTGTGGTGGTGCCTGGGGAAGACTGCTGGACCCTAACATAAGCAGTAGACCTGCCATTGTTGAAGGTCTGAAGCTTCTTTGTTCCAGTGGGAGGGCTAGTGGGCCAGTTGGAATGTATAACTGTCTGTAGGATCTCAGAGACTTGTTGATAAAGGTCTCCCTGATTCAGCTGTGGGCAGCTTAGGTGGGAGGCGGGAGTGGGAGGAAGCAAGGAATGGAGCTCCAGGTGAAACTGTGTGCCTAGTTGTTCCAGGCAGGAAGAGCAGGCTGTTGCCTTCAAAATCTAGTGGATGTGATGTTTGTGTTTTGGTATTTGTTTAGGGTGATGAGTGCCTGCAAAGCAATATATATTTTAGGAGCTGCTGTCAACAGGACCAATATGTTGCCTTGACTTGTGGTGAGGGCTCCCCTCAAAAATAACTAAGTCATCGAGCGGGAGTGGCAGGTTTGGGACTCACCGAGTGGTGGATGGCCCTGAGGGGGTAAAGCATAACTTATTGCAGAGGCTGCTCCAGCCCTTCCTCAGTCCTGCACTAGCTATCCAGGGCTCTGAGGTAAATAAGCTCAGGTTGGGTAGGCCATGTACCAGGCCATAAATGGCCATTGCATCAAGGGATAGCAGTGGTTTTATCTACTCTCTATGCCTGCAGGACCCCCACCTGCCTTTATTTTTGGATAATCTTGAAGGGGTCTTTAAGTAATGAAAACATCTTACCCTCTCTGGAGACAGATGCCAGCTGTTGCATCTTTCCACCTGTAAGTAGCAGTGGATTTTCCTCAGTCATGTGGCACATACTGCAGCACCTTTGTTATTTGGTTCCTGCATCAGGCCTTAAGTAGGACTAGAATTATTGTCTGAATCAGGGGTGTGCTTTATTTTAGCATTTCCGTGATATCTGGGTCAAGCTCTTCATCGTCTGAGCTGGCCATGGCGTTGGGGCTGCTGCTTTCCCTCACACCAGGTGGTGACCAGCGGTGCCTGTGTGTGGATGGCAGGGACATGCCCTCAGGTCGTCCTTCACAGCTCCCAGGGCTCAGCTATAAGCACTCAGTAAGCATCCTGGGGTGCAGGGAACCCCTTCTGGAGCCCCATAGTTTTATCATGGTTGGCAGAGGGACTAGGTGGGTGGCAATGCACCCTTTGGTGATTCTGTGGACTTTGCTGCGACATTTGTCCAGGGGTCTATTATGGTGTGAGGTCCTTTATGCTCTCGTTGGTGGACTGCTGAAGATAAGCATTTTAATGATCATTTTTTCCTTGACTTATTGGGTTACGGCCTCATGGTGTCCTGACCCTTGGATGGAGGAGCTCCTCTTGCCCAGCAGGGGCTGGAGACCCTTGGCCTGCAGTTGGCTTCCCAAGGCAGGGCTGTCCTCCTGGGCCCATACCCTTCTCCCAGGAGTCTGTCCATCCTTACTGAGGGCGACAGAGCAGACTTAAGAATAATCTTGGTGTTGCCTGGTAGCAACTTTTACAGCACAGGCACACACAGAACACATGTAGAAGTCTGCAACACACCAGAAAGTAACACACCACCTGCCAGCCCCACTTAGGGGCTCCCAGGGCTTTACCCTCCTGTGGGTTGAGGAGTGTTATTCCCCAGTCACTGTCCCCAGATTCTCCTGAAGACGTGGCTACCGTTCCTCACTTGGCAGCAGATCCCACACTTGTGGCCAGTTGTCATATTCAGGGATTTGAGTGACAGAGGCATTTCCCCCTAGGTCAATCTACTTCAGAAGTAAGACTGAGACACCATTTAATACTTTAGCAACTTTATTTAAATGCCTCTTACAAACATAACAGCCGGAGCATAGTATCTGGACACTTTGCAAGCAGTGGGTCATGCAACCGACTGACTGAAAGTGTCTGTGTCTAGAGAGGCCTTTCAAAATGTGGGGTGCCTCTCCCTTCTCTCATACCTATATTTAGTCTGGGTCAATTATCAGGTGGTTATTTTATAAAAACAAAATTATAAATTACTCTTAAAAATAAGCCTTTAATTTTTAAAAAATTAGATCTATATTTCATAGAAATAACTAATAAATTCTCCTGGCTAAGTTTACATCAGACTCTTAGGTGATACATGGTGTCAGCCCTGGAAGCCACTTTATTGGGCATTTTACCTTCTATTAGTTTTATAGCCATAATGAGTCCTTAAATATACCCTTGCTATGAAATAGAGGATACAGATTGATGCTTGGCCATCACTGTTGATTAAAAAAAATACAAGTTCAAGGTAATAATTGGAGGCTCTTATGGGCAACAAGCTTAGATTGGAAGAGATGATTGTCTGCAGTTCATCTGACTGTTTCTCTTCTGCTTTCCCACTATATGTTTTCCTCAGATTCACTGGCCTTCTGCAAGTTGTAGAAGTGAATTAAATAAAAGTCAGAATTTTTAAATAGATACATCGAAGTCCTATGCTACATAAAACTACTACTCCAACTAGCTCCATATTATGCCTCTCATGGTGGCGTGGATGGTTGTGGAGTTTCCCTCTGACGTCAATTTTAGAGATTAGAGAGGGGTTACAAAAAAGAATCACAATAATTTTCTATAATAGTTCTCAGTGGATAGTATAAAATATGAGATTTTATATTTTTACTTTAAATTGTCATTTTTCATGTGTAATTTACATATAGTAAAATTTACAAATCTTTTGGTATAAAACTTGATGTCTTTTTAATTATATACCCATCCCATTTCCACCACAAACACAATATAGACTATTTCCATCATACCAGAAAGTTTCCTCTTGCCTTTATAACCTACCTTCAGACAACATTGTTATGATTTTTATCACTATGACTCATTTTTTCCTGCCTTAGACCTACAGAAAAATGGAGTCATATTATGGGTGCTCTTTTGTGTTTGACTTCTTTCACTCATCTTGGTATTTTTATATTCCATTTTATTGTGTGCCTCGGTTATTTAGCTTTATTATTGCTGAGTAATATTCTTTTGTATGAATATACCACAATTTGTTTATCCATTCTCTAGTTGATGGACATGGGGTTTGAGTTCAGATTTTAGACAAAATTAATGTGCTTTCATTAGTATGGATGTGCAGGTCATTTTGGAATTTTATGTTTTGATTTTCTTTGGAAATATCCAGGAGTTGAATTTCTGCATCACAGGGTAAGTATTTGTTTAACTTTATAAGAAACTTCCAAATATTTCCCAGGTAATTTGCTATTCTATTAATACATTCCCACCATTCATATAGGGAAGTTAAAAATTGTTTCACATTTTCACCAGCAATTTTTCCTGTCAGTTTTCTAATTTTAGCTAATTCTCATAGAGGTGATGATGTGAAGTAGAACTTCATTGTATGTGTTTGTTTAAAATTTCTTTTATTAAGATATGATTTAAATAGATTAAAATTCACAAGTTTTATTTTAGAGTCTGTAAGTTTTTTTAAACACATGCATTAGAGAAACCTCATGAAAATCAAGATAGTCCCCAATGTCCCTTTATAGTTCAACCCTTCTCACACCCCCAGACATTGGAAACCACTGATCTGCTTTTTGTTTGTATAGTTTTGTCTTTAACAGAATGTGATTTAAATTGAATTATAAAGTATGCAGGTTTTTAACTTCCTCCTCTTAGCAAAATGAATTTGAGATTCATCCATATTGTTTTATGTATCTGTGATTCATCCCCTAAATTTCTGAGTAGGATTCACTAATGGATGTACTAGAATACCCCTGAAAAACATGTTCTTAAAATTAATCCATTCCTATGGGTATGAATCCCTTATAAGTAGGATTTTTTTTAAATTTAGTTAATGTGTGGTCCAGCCCAATCAGGATGGGTCTTAATTCTGTAATTAAAGTCCTTAATAATTGGAATGAAATTCAGACAGAGGAAGCCAGAGGGAACAACCAGAAACTGAACTCAATGGAACCTGAAAGAGAAGTGAGATACCAGGAGGCACTGCCATGTACCTTACCATGGGACAAACTAGGGACTAAGGATTGCCAGCAGCCAACCCTAGAATGCCAGAGTCTTTAGGAAGAAAGTTTCACCTTGATAAAGCCTTGGTTTGAGCTTTGTCCAAACCTCAAAACCATAAGTGAATAAAATCCCATTGTTTAAACTCATCCATTGCATGGTATTTTACTTGAGCAACCAAGGAACCTAAAATATGCCTCATTGGGTAGTCCTAGCGTAACCGTTTGCCAATATGATGTAATTATGAATTCCAAAACTATAATTGGATCATGCTTGTAAACTGATCTGTTAATCTGGGCATGATTAGGTTATGATTAGGGTGTTGAGCCCCACCCCTTGGTGGGTGGGGAATCAAATATAAAAGGCATGGCAAGAACAGAGTTGAAGCAGTCTTTTGAGAAGCAGCTTTGATGTTGGAAAGAAGGCCCCAGGAGAAGTGAAGCAAGCTGTTTACCTGATCGCCTACAGCTGACCTTGTGGTGGAAACAGGAGCTAAGCCCGGAGAGAAATGCAGCCCCGGGAAGAGAGGAACCCCAGAAGCCTGAACCCTGGCAAACGCCAGCAGCTGTCTTGCTCCAACACGTGACAATGGACTTTGATGAGGGAAGAAAATTATGCTTTATGGCTTGGTAACTGTGGATTTCTACCCCAAATAAATACCCTTTATAAAGACCAACCCATTTTTGGTATTTCACATTAGCACCCCTTTGGCTGACTAATACACCTAGGGATGTAGCTATTTTTTGCAACTAGTAGTCTATATATGTTCTCAGCATCACATATTTGCTTGTTGTACCTTGCAATATTTGTTTAACCAATCATCTGTATTAAATAGCTTCTATATGAAATATATAGTATGATATTTAATTTTGAATGGCCCTTGTCTAAGCATAATGACAACAATTTGTTATTTTGATAGATCTGACTTGCCCACAACAAAAAATAAATTCCTGTTCAATCAGCAAATGCTAAACCCTAGTTACCATGTTTAATTCAGAAATAGTCCCTAGACTGGGCTTTTTTTCTTGATCTATAATACCAAATTTCCAAAAACAAAAACAAAAAAACCCTTTTTTCCTTGGAGTTACTGAGCTTGTATGATTAAATCTAAGGATTTATGTGGTCCTTTTTTCACTTCATGTGGGTGAGACTATCTGAGAATAAAGTCCAGTAGAACCAAGCAGAGACAATAGAAGTAGTAGTAGTACAAGCCCCTACAAGTGTTGACCTTGTCCAGCTTCACATGATGCCATGTTCCAGAAGCAAGTACAAACTTTCATTAAGAATATGAAGATGTTTTATTTGGAGATCTAATGTAATAAAATTAAATAATCATATAAGTCAGATAAAATAAAGTTATATTAAGTACAAGAAGCATATTTCTGAGTTTCAAATAATTTACATTAATATGGTATATAACGAAAATACTGAATTTCATATTTTACTTCACGTATAATAAACACATTGAAAAATTCCAAAACTTGTATGTACATTTTAAAGAATAATACAAAAAGCAAAGTAATCTACTTCCAGGTCATAAAGTAAAATATTGATAGAATATTTTATTCAGGATTTTTATCTGTTCTTTTTTTTCCAGTGGATGTTTAGGTCTCAATAACTTAGCCCAACAGTACCAGATAAATAAGTTGTTAAATATCTTATTCATTCAGTTTGTCCCAAATAGGTTGTCTGGGTATACTCACTATATTGTTCAACTTTGTTGAAACTCTTCATTGTTGAGAAATTGTGTATGAATAGACACATTTAATGTTAAAAATCACATACTGAATGTTTCTGTGCTTTCAAAGATTTTGTACCTTTAAATTTGTATAGCCTTATTTTAACTTTAATTAGAATCATTTGAATAGTGTATCTAAAATATTTTGGGGAGAAAATACTTATATATTAGATGACATAGCAGTATAGAGTTTCTATCCTTTCCCTATGAATTTTCTTATGTCTTTTCTGTTTAACTCTCTTTTATTCCTGTACCTGAGCCATTATACTTGAACTTGCAGAATACAGTTAATCATTTTTGCCTGTCCAGGACCTAACCCTATTTTATTATTACTTTTTCACAATACAACAACTTTTTCATGCTTGACTTTTCAAATAGAAACTGGGAAAATATTTTGCCAACACTAGAAAGATTCTTCTCTTCCCAGATTTCTGCAGTGTGTCCTATAGATTTTCTATCTCTTACAGTGCCAATTGGGTCCATCAAAATTGCTGAAAATTAATCTTCTCATTTTGTCTATTTCATAACAAAATCCATTTATCCTTCTCATCTAAACTAAAATTTTCTTATTTCTAAATAGAACCCACCCACTCTGACTTCTCGATTTTCATGTACTGAAAATATAACAGAATTCTGTAGTTAATCACTGATTTGTAGGACACTCACACTGGTGCCTCTTCAGTCTTAGTGAGTGAAGTAAGTGGCCCTTTCTGACCTTGGTTATCAGGCCCACCGTATCTGCAGGCTTTAGTGATGATGCTTTTCACTCGTTCCCCTTGCCTGAGAGAAGCTGGCAGCCAGTGGTCCTGTCGGGCATCCTATGACCACAAGTGGAAAATGAGGTTAGAATGGACCCTGCACTGAGCAAGTGGGGCAAGAAAAAGATTAAGCCTCGGTCACATTATCTGAAATGCTGGGTCAGGCTTCTTCACCTGAATCCAGGGAGACATTTGAAATTTCTCTTAAATCAAGGAACATTTTTTAAAAAATTATTTAAGCTATATATTTCAAAAAGTGGCAACTTTGTTCACAATAATTTGAGTTTTCTAACTGTGGCTATGAAACATGAACCTAAGTATATGTATTTGCTTATATTATATTGCATTACTCAGCATAATAAATGGCCTATACTTATAAATTATGTTTTGCCTGGAAAAAGATAAAGCTACATGTCCTTTTGGTATTGTAATTGTATGGCTATTTGAGGTCACTGGTTTATTCTACTCTTTAGAGTTTTCATATTTACAGTTTAAACATATCTAAGTACCAAGTAATTAACTCATTCAAATTTTATCAACTCAGGATTTTTGAAAATTTGATGCTAGTGCAATGAAAAGCATTCAATTCTCTCCTAACCATTATATTTTGTATATGCTATAGGGGCTAATTATTATAATTTTCAGCTTTTGTGTGTCTACAAATGTTTATTCTTAATTGTTCAAGATAAATTCACCATTTATAAAATATAGTAAACATTTGAAAGTTTTTTTTCTATCAGTAATTTCATTACTCCATTTAATTACTCCATTGTCCACTGAATTATGTTTTTGATAAAACATCTCTTGTCATCCTTGTCTTTTCTTCTGTATGTGAAATTTCTTCTTTTCCTCTGGTAGCTTTATATATTTTATCTTTATTACTGATTTTAAATAATTTATTGTCTTATATTTTGGAGTTTTCCTTATGTTTCTTCTGCATAGAGTTCTTTGATATTCTTGCATCTGTAGGTTTATAATTTTCATCAAAAAATCTTGACTATTCTTATTATTTTTTCAAGTATTTTTTCTTAAACTCTTGTTTTGGAATTCCAATAACACATGTATGATACCACTTGAGGCTTTCTCACACCTCAATTATGATCTGCTCAATTTTTTTTTTCACTATTTCTTCTCTTTTGTTTCTATTGCTATGCCTTAGAGTTCATTATTTTTATTTTTTTAGGAGGTACTAGGGATTGAACCCGGGATTTCATATATGCAAAACAGGTGCTCAACCACTGAGCTGTATTTGTTCCACCAAACTGCTTTTCATTCCATTCAGTGTATTTTTTTTCAGGCATGATATTTTTCTTCTTGAAGCTCTGTGTTTTTGTTTTCGTTTTTTACCTCTTTCATTTCTCTAGCCAGCATGCTATTTCTTTCCTTTATGTCTTTAAACAAATGGGATTCATTGCTAATAGGTGCTTTATTGTCCTTTCTACTAACTGTAGTAGCATATGTGTAATTTCTGGCTACATTACTACAGAATGATTTTTTTTCTCATTATGAATTAAATTTTCCTTCTTTATTGTATGCCTGGTTAAGCTAGCTTTGAGTAGAGTTTTCTCTTATTTGAAACATGAAATTTGTCCAAATTTGAGCTGAAATTACTCATTTTTAAATTTGCCATTAAATAAGCATATAGATTGGTGCTTGGCTGTTACTATTGGTCATAAAAATTCAAACTCGCTGTAATATTTGGTGGCACTCATGGCACAAAAAATGGGAAGAGATGAATGTCTGCCGTTTGAATGTTTCTTTTCTGAATTATCGCTATGTCTTTGCCTCAGTTTCACTGGATTTCTCCGGGTGTTAGAAGTGGATTTAATAAGAGCCAGAAGTTTATTGGTTTCTTTGTTGTTTTTTTTTAAATGCTAGGGTCATATCTTACATAAAAATACTGATTCAACTTGGCCAGAATTTTACCTGTCTTGGTGACATGGAAATGTATGGATTTCCCCACTGATGTCAATATTAGAGATTAAAGATATGTTCCCAAAAGAGCATGTTAGCTTACATAATATTTCTTAATGGATCTTTGGAATGAGAGATTATTCAAAAATATTGAGCTGTATTTTGGAGTATTTTACATTTAGTAAAATGTGCAAATTTTAATTATACAGCTTGATTTAGCTTTAAGAAAACACCTGTATCCATTTTCACAAATAACTTGATACAGGCTACTTCCAGAAAGTTTCCTGCTGTCCTTTCAAAGTTATTCCTCACAAACTAGCCTATTGGGTTCTTCTACATTTTGGTTTCATGCATAAAGTTGCTATGAGTATTCTTGTGCAATTTTCCATGAACATTTTTTTCATATCTCTTAGTTATATAACAAGTAGTGGAATTGCTGGGTCTTATGGAAATATATGTTTAACATGGTGATGAATTACCACACTGTTTTTCAAAGAGGCTGCACCATTTGACATTCCCTCTAGCAGTTTATGAGGGTTCCAAATTTCTACATCCTGACTAAAACACTAGTTATTATCTGTTTATTACAGCCATCCTAGTAGGTTTGAAGTTACTTTACACCTCATTATGATTTTAATTTGCATTTCCCTGACTATGAATGATATTGAACATTTTTTCATTTGCTTATTGACCATTTATGTTCCCTGGGGAAACATCTATTCAGATCTTTAGCCCATTTTTAAGTTGGGTTGTCTTTTGATTACTGAGTTATATGTGTCCTTTCTGTTTTCTGGAAACCAGACACTTTTTAGATATGTTATTTGCCAATATTTTTCACAGTTTGTGCTTTTTCACTCTCTTGATGGTACCTTTGAGGCCGAATTGATTTTAAATTTGATATAGTCAAATTTATCTATTTTTTCTTTTGTTGCTTATGTTTTTGTTGTTATATATAAGAAATCATTGCCTAACCTAAGTTTATGAAAATTACCTCAATATTTTTTCTAGGGCTTTTATAGTTTTAGCTCTTTGACTCTATTAATTTGCTTATTGTAATTATTTCTTATCAGTGAGAGCATATAATATTTATCCTTTTGTGTCTGGCTCAAAATGATGTCTTCAAGTTTCATCCATGTTGCCACATGTATCAAAACTTATTCCTTTTTACAGCTGAATAAATACTCCATTGTGTGTATATACCACATTTAGTTTCCCAGTTCATCAGTTGATGGACACTTGATTGCTTCCATCTTTTGACAATTGTGAATGTTAACTTGGTATTGGACAGAGGATGGAAATGAAATATACTGGTCACTTAAATTATGATTGATACATTCCCTTTTTGTTTCTTCATCTTTACTCCTAAGGGAGAAATGCAGTCAGGTGTGACAGCTCAATATATTATCAATTTGATTTGAAGCTTTATTGCCTATAGTCAGCTTCTCTTGAGCTGGAGAGCCAGAATTGGTGCAAAGATGCCTGTGAAAGGAGTCTAGTGCCTTTTTTAAAAACACCATAAGCTGGGAAGCGGGTGTGGCTCAGTGGATAGAGCCCCCGTTTGCCATATGGGAGGCCCGGGTTCGCGTCCCGAGGCCTCCTTGTGAGGGCACGCCGGCCTGAGCGGTGCGGTGGGCTGATGCAGCAACCTCACCAGAGGAAGCGGGTGTGGCGCAATGGATAGAGCACCCGTTTACCATATGAGAGGCCCCGGGTTCGCTTCCCGGTGCCTCCTTGTGAGGGCAGGCCGGCTCGCGCGGTGCCGTGGGCTCATGCGGCAAGACCTCACAGCAAGGGGGAGATAAGCAGACACAGAGAAGACACACAGCGAATGGACACAGCAGCACAAGCAGCAAGGGGGGATAAATAAATAAAATAAATAAATCTTTAAAAAAATAAAATAAAATAAAAAATAAAAAAAATAAAAACACCATAAGCATTTGTGGGATTACCAAGTGGATTTAGAAACTTAATTCATAAAATTAATTTCCCTTATCTTTATATCCTTATCCAATAGGCTGCATCATGAATTTCAATATTTTTACCTAATTTAGTGAGTCTAGCAGTGTCACCATCATATATGATATATATTTATAATAAACTTTATTTTTAGAGAAGTGTAGATTACAGAAAAGTTATATCAAAAGTAAATGGCCTACTATATCTGTCTGCAGGTGAGCCATCAGGCCCCATGAGCGGGTGAGCCGCCAGGCCCCGTGTGCGGGTGCACCTCCAGGCCCCGCGAGCCATGCAGCAAGATGATGATGTAACAGGAGAGTGACACAAGGGAGAGCCAAGACAAGAAGCACCAAAAATCAGGAACTAAGGTGGCACAGGCGGTAGGATGCCTCTCTCCCACATCGGAGATTCCGTGGATTGAATCCCAGTGAAGACAGGAGGAGAAGGTTGATAAGAGAGGGCAGGAAATGGACACAGAGTTGCCCAGTGAATGGACACAGAAACAGCAAAAATGGGGCGGGGGGTTAAAAATGGATAAAAGTAAATAAATAAATAAATCCTTAAAAAAATGTATAGGGGAGGAAGATACGGACTATAGTTAGTAGTAATACTTTGACGATGCTCTTTCATGATTTGTTAACAAATGTTTCACAACAATGCCGGGTGTTTGTGGGGGTTGATGTGTGGGTGCCCTGTATGATGTTATGCATGTTTGTTTTGTAAGAACACGATGTTTACTGAACACTTATAGTTTATATATGTTCATGTGTGAAGGATATACTTCAATAAACTGTTTTTAAAAAAAAAGAAGTAAATGGAGCGCTCTCTCTGACTAGAGGGGCCCGCACCAAATCTGGGTGTGTATTTCTGTCTTTCTCTCCCATTTCTAAGCCAACTCTGTTCTTTCCCCCATTTCCCAAATAAATTCTTTTTACTGGCCTAACTGGAAAAAAAAAAAAAAAAAAAAA
>JAQZBX010090257.1:0-12535 GCA_029593785.1 Cabassous unicinctus
TTTTTTTTTTTTTTGGTTTATCTTTTTATTTAATATTCTTTTAACATTCAACCTTATTACACTTTAATTGTATGCAACTGATGTATTTGCTTCTAGGCTGCTGTCTTAGCATTTGTCCCCTACTGAAAATGGTGGTGATCATCTCAGCTGAAATGATAATGATGTCTGGGTTTTGTTTCACAATAACCTGGGGTGACCAGAGTACGTGACGGTATATATGAAACAAGATTGGCCATGCATTGATGATCTTTGAAGCTGAGTGATGGGCACTTAAAAATTCATTGTTCTAGTCTCTCCGCTTTTGTATATACTAGACATTTTCAATAATACAAAGTATAAAAATTTAAATTAAAAAGAGCATCTCAGTAACTCTAGTCATATATGACTAATCAGTCCACCTTGTCCACAATCCTCACAGTTCACAGTGTTAAATATTACTTGGAATACATAAAGCCAGGAAGGCTAATTATCAAGAAGCCTTCATGAATGTAGACGGGACTCTCTGGGCTGAAGCATCAACACAAACTAGAAAATAAAGTGGAGAAGGCTATTGTTCCTAACAAAGCAAAATGGGAAAAGAGTCACCATTTTTTTTCCTTCACTTTGGTCGTTTTTCAAAAGACAAACTGGTTGGAGACAGACTTGATTCCACTCAAATTAGCCAATAATAACAATTGTTCTATTTGACCAAGTCTCAACCAGTTTTCCAGTATTTAAAAATGTTATACCTGAATTTTCTGTGTGTATTCTTTCTCTTATTAAAATACTCAGAGGAGTTGGGAAGAATTTTTTTAACCCTGTAGACAGTAGAGAGTTCACCGTAATTCTAATCAGATCTCTCTCTCTTGCTCACTCTCATTCTCTCTCTCTCTCCCCTCCCCCCCCCACCTTATATCTCTCTCATTCTATCCTGACAAATATACCTTTATCATTTTGGCCAAGAATCATATTCATTGTGTTATCCTCTTTTTAATTTTTTTAAAAGATTTAATTTTTTCTCCCCACCCCCTCGTTGTTTACACTTGCTGTGTCTGTTCATCTTCCTTATTTCTTTAGGAGGCACCAGGAACTGAACCTGGGATCTCCAATATGGGAGGGAGGTGCCTAATTGCTTGAGCCACCTCTGTTCCCTGCTTTGTTGTGTCTCTTGTTCCCTTATCTTGTTGGGTCAGCTTGCCGTGCCTGCCCGTCACGTCAGCTCGCTGTCTTGCTCATCCTCTTTAGAAGGCACTGGGAACCTGCACTCCCTGCTTTTCTGTGTCTCCCATTATGTTTTTCTTCTTGTGTCTCTTGTTGCATCAGCTTGCTGTGCCTGCCCATCGCACCAGCTCACTATCTTCTTTAGGAGGTACCAGGAACTGAACCAGGGACCTCCCATGTGGTAGGCAGTAGCTCAATCACTTGAGCCACATCTGCTTCCCAGTGTTATCTTTTTATCTCCTATATTTATCCATGAGTTTAGAGTCAGAGTTAGTGCCCACTTATAACAAACCAGAAGTATATAAGAATTTTGCCCTCTGTCCTGTTATCTGTTATGTTTTCCACTATGTTTATTCTGACAATTTCAAGAATCATAAATCCCACGTGAATGTAATTCTAGGTATTCATAGTTTCCATGCAAACCAAAGCCTTAACATTAACTATATAACTGTTAGGTTCTATTACAGTCCAAAATACTTTAAAAAATGGCAAAATTGTTCTTTATCATTACTTTTTTCCCTTTTTTTTTTCCCTTTTGCGCAATCATTTTATTTTATTTTCATTGTGGTAAAATAAACAACATAATGTTTCCCACAACCATCTTTAAGTATACAATTCAGTGGTGTTAATTACATTTGCAATGTTGTGCCACCATCACCACTATCCATTACCAAAACTTTTCCATCATTCCAAACAGAAATTCTCTACCAACTAAGCATTAACTACCCATTCCCCACCCCAACCCCTGCCTCTGGCAACCTGCCATCTATTTTCTGTCTCTATGAATTTGCATGTCTTAATTATTTCATATTAGTGAGATAATACAATATTTGCCCCTTTTGTCTCACTCATTTCACTCAACATGATGTCTTTTTCATTGTTCATCCATGTAGTAGCATGTATCAGAATTTCCTTTTTACAGCTGAATAATGTTCTATGGTATGTATATATCCTATTTTGTTTATCCATCCACCCACTGATAGACACTTGGGTTGCTTCCACCTATTGGCTATTGTGAATAATGCTGCTATGAACATTGGTGTACTGATATCTGTCTGAGTCCATGCTTTCAATTCTTTTAGGTATATACCTTGAAGTGGAATTGCCATATCATATGGTAATTCTATACTTAACATTGATGAACCACCAAGCTGTTTTCCAGTCACTGTGCCATTTTACATTTCTATCAACAAAACATTAGGGCTCCTATTTCTTCACATCCTCATCAACACTTATTTTACATTTTAAATAATAGCTATCCTGGTGGGTGTGAAGCAGTATCTCCTGGTTTTGGTTTGCACTTCCCTAATGGCTAATGATGTTGAGCCCCTTTTGATGTGCTTATTGGCCATTGCATAACTATGGAAGGAGTTGCTATATGGTGCATGATGGGAACACAAGCTCAGGCAAAAAAGAGACTCCCAGGAAATTTATTACTTTATTGCTTGCACAGAACAAAGGGTCCAAAAAAAGAGATAGAAAGATCCCACCTTGGCCAGTCCCCCAGGGAGACCAAATGATGGTCAGTGAATGGTACTCCACACACCTCTCTTTGTGTCGGAGATGAGAGACCAATTGTGGCTCTTCCCTGGGGAGACCAAACTTCTTGGCAACTCCACATTCCTCTCTTCATATCAGAGATGAAGGACACCTGCACTGCCCAAGTGCTGAGCTTTTATACACTTAGGCCCAAAGAAGAGTGCTCTGCCAATGAGCAACCTTTGTGCCCTAACAAGCCGCTGGGACTGGTTAAGATTTAACATTTCCACACCCCCCCCCCCAGCTGCCTGCATGCAAACAAGCACAATGGAAACATAACAAACACCTGCACATGAACAAGCAAGAGTGGAAAAGGAGGGGTGTATTAGTCAGCCAAAGGGGTGCTGATTCAAAATACCAGAAATCGGTTGGTTTTTATAAAGGGTATTTATTTGGGGTAGAAGTCCACAGTTACCAGGCCATAAAGCATAAGTTACTTCCCTCACCAAAGTCCATTGTCACATGTTGGAGCAAGATGGCTGCCAACATCTGCAAGGGTTCAGGCTTCCTGGGCTCCTCTCTTCCCAGGGCTTGCTTGTCTCCGGGTTCAGCTCCTCTGCTGTCTCCACAAGGTCAGCTGTAGACTATGAGGCAAACAACTTGTTTCTTTTTCCAGGGCCTTCTCTCTTTCCTCACGACCAAGCTCCTCTGTGTGTTCACTTCCCGGGGCTCCAGCATTAAATCTCAGCATCAGAGCTCCAACATCAAAAAAAACTCCAACTCTGTCCTTTGCCATGTCTTTTATCTTTGAGACCCCACCCACCAAGGGGTGGGCTCAACACCCTACTGACATGGCCCAATCAAATCCCTAATCATAAATTAGTCATGCCCAGATGAACAGACCAGTTTACAAGCATAATTCAATATCTATTTTTGGAATTCATTACTATATAAACTGCCAAACTGCTACAAGGGGGGATAGGCAAGGCTAGGAGATGGCCTCTGAGTGTGTCCTTGACTTCCCCAACAATAGCTTCTTTGAAGAAATGGCCAGATGGCTCTCTGAATTATCACCAATGGGGACAGCCATTGCCCCAGCTGAGTGGGACTCCATGGGGCCCAGAACAGTAGATAGATCTCCCCAGAAAGAAGTAGATTCCAGGGCATGCCCACTTGGTGGTCCTACTTACCATCTCTGCACTATTTTTCTACCCAGCCATTCACACAGTCTTTAGTTTTTTTTTTATTGTTTATGCAAAAAAGTAAAGGAAGAAAGAACTAGTATTTATCCTTCTCCATAACAACTTCTAAGACAAAAACATAACTGTCCTTTCAATAAGAATTCCTTAGTTCAAATGAAATTACATGGTACACATGCTCAAGGCATTTTTTCCAAATGTTTTTTCTCCTCACTCAGTGAAGACCAGACTTTGGAGAAAATGCAAGCTTTCATTAAAGCCCAGCCATACAGGATATAAAAGCTGGGTGGGTCTTGCTTAGATTTTACTCTGTTGCTAAATATCGCTAACTGAAAGCAAGAATGAATTTTGGGAAGAGAGGGAGAAGGCACGGAGAGCCCAGTGAGACCACGTAAATGCAACAACAAAGGAAAACTTGAGAAGAAATATATCATTAAAAAAACAAAACAAAACAGAAAACACTAGTTTTTCAACTTGAGATAATATCTGAAAAAATATATATTAAATTGATTCTAAAACCTTCACCAATTATAAAGATTATAATAGAAATTCTTAAGTTTTTTAAGTGTTTAGCCACTAAATTTTACAGACTCCTATTTAAAAAATGTTGCCTTCCTTAACAAAAATAAACACATATCTTCCAAAACTGACACTAGAAGGAGAATCTCCACATGGGGAGGAATAGCTGGATCTTAAAGTCCCCTTAGATCCATCTTCCCCTTGGCCTGAGGTACAGGACACTGTCCTCCATCTTACCCCGCCCCCCTTACCCCTTAATATTGGCCTTAGCCAGGAAAATAGATAGGTTTCCTTCCAAGAGCACTCCCTAATAAACGTCCTACATCCCAATTTCTATCTCAGAGTCTGCTCCCCCAAGATCCAATTTGTGGCAGGTACCCAAAGGTAGCCAAGGTGCACATCCCTCAACACTTTCACTCCTTGTCTTAGCTTGCCACAGACTGCCAATGCAAAATACCAGAAATGGTTTGGATTTTACAATGGGAATTTATTAGGTATAAAGCTTACAGTTCTGAGGTTGTGAAATGTCCAATCTCACCAAAGGTCAGCTGCTGGAGATCCTGGACATCTGCCACATGGCAATGGCAGCTGATCTCTGCCGAGGTCTCTACCTTTCCCTCCAGGCTCATTTTCTCCCAGAGCTCAGCTTTGGGCAATTAGGCACTTGGCTCATCTCTCCCCTCTCTCCTCCGGGCTGCATAGCTTCAGCTTTGGGTTTCTCTGCTGATCCCAGCCTCAGGCCTCTCTCTCAGCCTCTCTGGGTTTCTCTGACCTGTGACTACAGGTGATTCTGGAGTCCTCTCTCACATGGCAGGGTAAAGTGGCGGTGGCTCTCTTTCTCTGTGTCTCTGCATGTTTCTCCTGTTTATAAAGGACTCCAGCAAGAGGGCTGTATTAGTCAGCCAAAGGGGTGCTAAGGTGAAATACCAAAAATGGGTTGGTCTTTATAAAGGGTATTTATTTGGGGTAGAAGTCCACAGTTACCAGGCTATAAAGCATAAGTTTCTTCTCTCACCAAAGTCCATTGCCACGTGTTAGAGCAAGACAGCTGCCGATGTTTGCCAGGGTTCAGGCTTCTTGGGTTCCTCTCTTCCCAGGGCTGCGTTTCTCTCTGGGCTTAGCTCCTGTTTCCTCCACAAGGTCAGCTGTAGACGATCAGGCGAACGGCTCGCTTCTCTTCTGGGGCCTTCTTTCCAACATCAAAACTGCTTCTCAAGAACTGCTTCAACTCTGTTCTTGCCATGCCTTTTATATTTGATTCCCCACCCACCAAGGGGTGGGGCTCAATGCCCTAATCTATATAACCATATCAGAATATAACCCAGTAAGTGCAGTATTTATAAAAATGTGGTTTGCAGGGACATTTTATTGTAAACTATTTTATAGTAAAAAAGAAAAGGTTGAGTGATTCAATAAGCTTAGATAGAAATGAAACAAGTATTGCTATACCTCACTTTGTAAAAGACACCGTTATAGGCTGAATTGTGTTCCTGAAAAGATATGTTGAATTCCTACCTCCAAGTACCTCAGAATGTGACCTTATTTGGAAATGGGGTCATTGCAGACGGAATTGGTTCGAATGAGGTCATGGAGTAGGGTGGGCCCTAATCCAATATGGCTGATGCCCTTCTCAGAAGAGGGGAAAAGAAAGGAGAGAAAAAGGCCACATATCAATTGAGGCAGAGATTGAAGGGCTGCAGCTGCAAGCCAAGAACTCTCAGGATTGCTGATAAGCCACCTGAAGCTAAAAAAAGGCAAGGTTTCAGAAGGAGTATGTCCTGCTGATACTTTGATTTTGGGCTTTGTTGCAGTTTAGCAGTTTAATGAAGTTTTGAATTCCAAAAATAGATACGGATTATGCTTGTAAACTGGTCTGTTAATCTGGGCATGATTAAGTTATGATTAGGACGTTGACTGGGCCACGTCAATAGGGCGTGGAGCTCCACCCCTTGGTCTCGAAGATAAAAGACATGGCAAAGGACAGTGTTGGAGCAGTTTTAAGTTGGAGTTGTGATGCGGAGTCTTGAGCTGGAGCCCCAGGAAGTAGTGTACAGAGGAGCTTGGTCGTGAGGAAAGAGAGAAGGCCCTGGGAAGAGTAGCAAGCCATTTGCCTGATAGTCTACAGCTGGCCTTTTGCACAAAGAAAGCCTGAGCCCAGAGAGAAGGAGGCAAGCCCCTGAAAGAGAGGAACCCAAGAAGCCTGAACCCTTGCAGGCATCAGCAGCTGTTCTTCCTCCAACACGTGGCAATGGACTTTGGTGAGGGATGAAACTTATGCTTTATGGCCTGGTAAGTGTGGACTTCTCCCCCAAATAAATACCCTTTATAAAAACCAACCGATTTCTGGTATTTTGCATCAGCACCCCTTTGGCTCACTAATACAGTCTTCTAGCCTCCAGAAGTGTGAGACAATAAATTTCTGTTGTTTCAGTCATCCAGTTTGTGGCAATTTATTACAGCAGTCCTAGGAAAATAATACAGACACATTCCTGAAAATTTTGACTATGAATAATATTTTTGTAAATTATATTTTAAAGTCAATAGTGGAACTAACCATTTGAAGATTTTTATGACAAGTAGTCTTGCAGAGAAAAAATTGTGAATTTAAATCACTACCTTCCAATTTATTTTATGAAATTATATTTTCATTCACTAAACTCATTTAAAATAAACTGTTTATTGCTGAACATCTAAAAACTACAGCAAAACAATTAATATAAAATTGCATTCAACTCTGATGAATTACCCTTGGCACAATGTTAATATAGCAAGTTATATATTGCTTTAATGTTCTTGATGAGATTAGCTAAATTCTTTCCAAGTACTAGACGTTTGTATGTCTTATTATTGCTCAAATAAATGCATCGACAAAGACTTACCATTTTCTCCCTATAAAAATTTTAGTATTTTAAACCTTCATCCTATTTAGTATGTAACCTTCATCCAGGATGAGTGACCAAGAATAGAAAAATGAAGTTTAGGAATTTACTTGTTTTCTTCTGCCAAAGAGCATCTTTTTTTCCCCCAGATTAGCAGTCACAGGGTAACCATGGACAATGTGATACCATGTTCAGATAGAGGATTGAGAACTTGGCTTTATCTCAAAGCCAACAATTCACATTTAAATAAAGTGAACATTTGGATGCAGAGCTCAAGTTTAGAATAAATTATATAATCATGATTCAGGGAAAATCAGTCCTAAAATTGCATCTATCTGCAGTGGGATGAGGAATTTCCTTTTTAGAATAAAAATATAGGGAGAATTGTTGTTGAAAAACTACCTAAGCTTTCTTATGTGATATCATTAGAGGCCATAGGCATAAATACATGGGTCAGGAATGTCCCTTAGAGAGGAAGCATGATTTGTAACCGGAAAAATACTGAACATGCACTCTCCTGAGAAGAGTTTCAGATGCATAAAAATAGGTTTCTAGGGTTATGTCACTTCATTTCTCTAGGCCTCTTAAAATTCTCATCTGAAAATAGGTGGTTTAGACCACATTGTTTCTATGGTCCCTCCCAGTTCTAACAGTTTCTTAATTTATGGTTTTAAAGAAATCTGTCAAATGCCAGGCTTCAGATGCCTATGGAAGCCAATTGATTAAAGAAGGGTTTAAAACATCTGGAAATGAAAGGCCAAATTCTCACGGTCATAGAATCAGTTGGAGAACTCCTTAGAGCAAAGACTAAGAAAAGCCTTATAAAAATCCAGTTCTTATACAGTTTGGTATAGGCAAGGCCAAAGTGGCTCCATTATAATGTAAGCAGGCAAAACCTTAGCTGGAGAGAACCAAGTGACACATCCCCATTGTCCTTATAACCGGTTAATATTA
Organism: Cabassous unicinctus; assembly: GCA_029593785.1. Taxonomy (NCBI): domain Eukaryota; kingdom Metazoa; phylum Chordata; class Mammalia; order Cingulata; family Chlamyphoridae; genus Cabassous; species Cabassous unicinctus. Next base: position 8,231 of record JAQZBX010090257.1, read on the forward strand.
AGAGATGGGCTTGTGTGAGTGTTTGTGTGTATACGTGTGTACTTAACGTTTTCTGTTATAATCCTTTGTAGGGAAAGTATATTTGCAATTAATCTGAGTTTCAAATTATTGTATTTTTACAATCCAATGAAAAGTTTGAGTCTCTTTTAAATTACAAAATGTAAAAACCAAATGGATCTTTTTAGGGTTCTCATGCATTTTAAATTAAACAGCTTGAGGAACTGATATTAATAACAACAATTAGCACACTTGTGATGACATATTGATAATTAATTGTAGCATTTATGTGAGTAGTTTGAAAGTCTTAGTAGATTTTAAAGTGGACAATATTTTAAATGGAAGAAACTAAAGCACTTTTTGAAAAATTAAAAGTACTTTTCCCCGGTCATCTAGAAAATCACCTACAGACTTCTTTATAGAAGCACAACTATTAGAAAGTTCTTCCCAGTAAACATCACGTAAATCCTGGATATACTTTATATGCATTGCTGGTCTTGAAAAAATAAATGGCATTTCCCAAGGTAACAAAACAAAACAAAAAAACAATTCCTGATCTGAAGCTGGTGATATGAACAGCAAGTAAACACAAAAGGTGGGGTTTCCCTAAGGTCAAATGCCAATATAATTGCTGTAAAAGAAAAGTAAACTTTTTGCCTAAAATAAGATTCAGGAGTTGAATAAAAAATTTTCCTTTTAAGCCTGGGACATTGAGAGAAGGTTGAAGTGCTTCCTGGCAGAAACAAATGGTAAAAATTCTTGGGAAAAAAGCATTCTCAGGCTAGACCACTAGTATTCCCACAAATTTTTATCACCTAAATATAAGCTCACAATCAAGATCCCCAAACACACTTGAAAATAAATTTGCTATTAATGCGAATCAGCAGAAACAACAAATATTCACTTTAGAAATTGGAATTATCAGATAGAAATTATAAAATAACTGTATGAAATGTGTAAGGTAGTAACAGATAAAATCACAAAAGTGAGCAAGCAAAAGGAGAATTTTAAAAATGACCCAGAAGATTTGAAAAAGAACTGCATGTAACTTTAAGCAATGAAAAATATAATTATTGAATAGAAGGTCAAAATAGAGCTCAAACAGCAGATTAAATGCAATGGAAGAAAGAATCAGAGAACTGGAAGAAAGAGATGAAGAACTTATCCAGGATGCAACAGTAAAAGAAAAGACAGTATAAAATATGAGCAGTTGAGAAGTATGGAGAAAGAATGAGAAGGTCCAATGCACCCTAATAGTAGACTTGGATAGAACAGAATATTTTATACACACACACACACACACACACACACACACACACACATACATACCACATTTTGTTTATCCGTTCATTGGTTGATGGATCCTTGTTTACACCTTCTAGCTATTGTTAACAATGCTGCTATGAACTTTGGTATACAAGTGTCGCTTTGAGTACCTGTTTTCAATTCATTTGGGCATACACCTAGGAGTAAAATTAATGGGTCTTATGGTAATTATATGTCTACCTGTTTGAGGAACTGCCACACTGTTTTCCATAGTAGCTACACAATTTTACATTCTCACAAGGATTGCATGAGGATTCCAATTTCTCTACATCCTCACCAATACCCGTTATTTTCTGTTTCTTTAATGATAGTCAATCTCATAGGTGTGAAGCAGTATCTCATTGTGGTTTTGATTCGCATTTCCCTAATGGCAAATGATGTTGAGCATCTTTTCTTGTGCTTATTGGCCATTTGTGCATCTTCTTTGAAGAAATGTCTATTCAAGTTATTTCCCCATTTTTAAATTGGATTTAGTCATTTTGTTGTTGAGTTGTGGGCATTTTTTATATAATCTGGATATTAAACCTTTATCAGACATTCGATTTGCAAATATTTTTGCCCATTCTGCAGGTTGTCTTTTTACTTTGTTGATAATGTGCTTTGATACACAAAAGTTTTTAATTTTGATGAAATCTACTTTGTTATTTTGTTGCTCGTGTTTTTGGTGTCATATCTGAGGAGCCATTGCCAAATCCAGGTCATGAAGATTTACCCCTATGTTTTCTTCTATGACTTATGTGGTTTTACATGTTATATGTAGGTTGTTGATCCATTTAGAGTTAATATTTGTATGTAGTGTCAAGTAAGTATCAAACTTCATTCTTCATTGCATGTGGAAATCCAGTTGTCCCCAAACCATTTACAAACAATTTTAACCATTTTAAAAATTATAAAAACTTTCTTATTAATAAGCCATAAAGCAAGTTTCAACAAATTATAACAAAGTATTATATAGCCCTCATTCTCTGTTCAGAATGTAATTGTCACAAGGCAATAACAGAAGATAAATTTGTAAAAATTCTCATATATTTTTGAATGTTGGTGGTGGATTGTGGGAAGATGGTGGAGTAGAAAGATCCACGAATCAGTCCATCCACCAAAACAACTATTGAACTGGCAAGAACTGTCTGAATCAGCTATTTTGAAACAAATCTGGTGGAACACTATGCAGCATCATAGGAAGAGGCTGATAAATTTATGTAAATCCAGTGAATTTCACACTCCCTACAGTGGCTACCATCCTCCAGCTTTATGGCAGGTAGCAGTGGGGACTGAAGCCTGGGCTTCTGGTGCAGCTTGCTGGTCCCAGTGTGGGCTATAAGGACCTAGTCCTCCAAACTCTGGGGATGTGTGGTGTGATCTCTGATCACTACTTCTGATCAGCTAATTCAGATCACTGGGGACTGGCTCTGAGGGTGACCATTGTTCCAACCCCTCTCAGGTAAAAGTGGCAGAGGGATTGTGATGGTTAGGCTAATGTGTCAACTCGGCCAGGTAATTGTGTCCAGGTGTTAGGTCTAGCAAGCACTGGGCTAATTGTAATACAAGAGCATTTATGGACTTCAATCACCAGTGCGTTTACTGCATGGATGGCTAATTACATCTGCATCAATCAGGGAGGTTGCATCAGCAATGGGTGATGCTTTTATCCAATCAGTTGAATGCCTTAAAAGGGGAAGTGATTTCAATATTCAGAGAGAATTTCCCAGCTCGTCTTTGGACAGCCAACTTCTCCCAGAAACTCATCAAGGACCTTTCATCTGACTTTCATCGGAGCCCCTGGCTTGCAGCCTGCCTGTGGAACCTGGACTTGTGCATCCCCACGGTCGCATGAGAGAGTCTTATAAAATCTCATATTATTGACAGATATCTCCTGTTGATTCTGTTTCCTGAGAGAACCCTGACTAACACAGGGATCTTAAAAATAGTACCCATAATCAAAACTATGGAAAACAATTAAAGGGCTGTAGTAACAGGGTGAGTGCTGAGTCAAGAAAACAGCAGCTTCAAAAGCCATAGAAGAAGCTCCTGGTGCCAATACTGGATTCCCTTACCCCCTCCCCAATATGGGGTGGAGCCAGCCTGTGGTCCTACTGTGGGTCCCTGGTCCTGTTCCAGAGGGAGCCGGGTATACACATACTGGGATACCTGTGTATCAGTGCCAATCCATCGGTGGATGTCTGAAAGACTGAGCTCAAAAGCTTGTCTCAGGTCACCCCCCTCCCCCCGCCAGAATTTCTCCCCTGGGGTCAAAGAAGCAGCTTGCAGATGACAGAAGCAGTGTGGAAAACAGTTGGGGCAAGTGGGCCTGGGGCAAGGGACTACCTGCATTGAGCCATGCAGTAGAGCACCCAGAAGGGGGTGCAGATCTATTTCAGAGAAGTAGAGGGGGAATTTGAACTCCTGTGAACTGTGGACGGGAGAATTCCTAGGGCTACAAGCAACCACAAGCCCAGGAAGGGCAACAGGCTCCACACAAACTCAGATAAGACAGGTAGGACCTTGCCCTCACATTTATCTTGAGCTGATCTTCTTGATAGAAGGGCTAAGCTCTGAAGGAGAAAAGCAAGGCTAATTTGCAAGGTGCTTTTTTGCTTTGGTTTGTATGTTTTTGTTAGCTCCTGACACTCAGGGAAATCTCTGCCGTATCACTAGATGGATACAAATTAAGGAACAGAGAACTCAGGGATTTATTTATTTATTTATTTATTTTTTAAGATTTATTTATTTTATTTTTTATTTATCCCCCCCTTGCTGCTTGTGCTGCTGTGTCCATTCGCTGCGTGTCTTCTCTGTGTCTGCTTATCTCCCCCTTGCTGTGAGGTCTTGCCGCATCAGCCCACGGCACCGCGCGAGCCGGCCTGCCCTCACAAGGAGGCGCCAGGAAGCGAACCCGGGGCCTCTCATATGGTAAACGGGTGCTCTATCCATTGCGCCACACCCGCTTCCTGCCGTGAGGTTGCTGCATCAGCCCACCGCACC
>JAQZBX010090258.1:0-12533 GCA_029593785.1 Cabassous unicinctus
ATTATGTTTCTTTCACTTTTGGGCGGGGTGGTGGTGTTTCCTTTGAATGTCAATTTTTTTGTGTGATACCAGGACCAGAGATAGAATCCAGGACCTCGTATGTGGGAAGCCAGGTCTCAATCACTGAGCCACATTGGCTACCATGATTTGTTTTTTTTATTTTATTTTATTTTATTTTATTTTTTTGGTTTGCTTGTTGTTGTTTTTAGGAGGCACTGGGAACCAAATCCAGACCTCCCAGGTGAGAAGCAGGCACTTAACTGCTTGAGCCACATCCACTCCCTTTAATGTCAAATTTTATCTTTGTTCTATAAAATTCATTTTTCTAATCTTTGTAAGAAAAAAAGCAAGGTTTATTCAAAATGCCATTGGAATACAAAAATAATTAAGTCATACATATTTTCTTAGAGGTATATGTATATATGTATAAAACAAAATAAACATGCAGAATATTTCTTATTTCAAATTAGTATGAGTCCTAAAGTGATTTATATTTGAGTAAAAATTTCAATTCCTTTTTGCATTTTAAAAAATCTGATGCATCATATTTTTCATTATTCCACATATTTTTTCCTTGAAGTTTTTTGCATAATATATCCATTATTTATTATCTATCTAGGCAACAACTGTTATAAATTTATCAATGTCTAAACTTAAAAAAAAAAAGATTCCTGTGTACTTGTTTACATTGTATGAATCGCATATTCTGAAGTCTCCTGGGCTTGCTTCATGAATGTCAGTATTTTTCACTATTTTATAGTAACACCATTTTGTTATTTACTGTGCTGACATACTTTCATGTGGTATGTTCTTTCTCAGAAACTCAATTTAACTATTCTTTATTGATATATCATTGCCTTTGAAGCTTCTACTGGCACAATATATTATTAAAATTTTGAATTTAAAAAAATCATTTATAGGCATCCAGTATGTCTTGGTACAAAGTTCCTCTGCATTTGTAGATCAGTCAGACTTAGAAATCACATTATCTAGTTCCAATACACAAAGGAAGAACAATCACAGGATAAACATTTGCATTACTCTAATGAGAAATTGGAAGGAAAACCACTGTCATAGATCCCAAAGAGTTCTGAAATCTTGCAGGACATACTTCATTAGATTTCAAATCTGAGAGTCATCTCTAGAATGATTTCTTCTCCTAAGGGTCACATGGGGGTCCATCCTTTCCATGTACTTTCCCAATGACCATCTTCTTGGCTAAACCCTCATCAAGAATCTGGGTGGCAGGTGAGCTCCTGACCTCACCCTCCAAGAACATTTGGGTGATAGCCACACTTTCCCCACTCTGTGGGGGACAGTCTCAATCCCATTAATACAGAGCAGTGGTGGCAACATTCTTCCTAATCTCTAGGATAGAGGCCCAATCCCCTCAGTACAGTGGTGTGGTGACCTAATTCTACCTAATCTATGAGGAATAGAGCCAAACCCTCAGAGCAGTGGGGTGGTGACCTAACTCATCCCCAACCACCAAGGAATGTGCTTCACCCTCTCTGTAGCCTGGGGCAGGCAAACTCCTCCTGAACAATGGGCTGGAAGATCTACCTTCTTTAAATGCTGGGACAAACTCACACTTTCCACACACAGGGGTGGGATCCCTCTCCTGGCCTGAGAAAATATCCCAAATCCAGACCTCAGCTTCTACAGTTTTCCTCTTGAAGCCATTTTTCATTCAATTTCTCCACTTTCTGTTCCATTTACTTCAGGTTGACAGTGGCTTAATTCATACAGAACTCACAACTAACCCTTGCAGTTCCCAGGGGTCCAGGCCACCAGACATTAATATTTCCCACAAGTCCTTCCTGGATAACTACATTTCCAAACCTGACTTACAAGTTCCAAGTTTAGTTAAGTCCTCTCCTGGGGCACTATCCTCTGGTAAACTGCAGAAGCTTGGAATTTACCAAATCATGGGTCTCTAGTTTCTTCAGGTGCAGTAGATTAGTTCTCAGCTTAACTATTTTCCTCTTGAGTTTTACTATAAGCTGCAAGGAAAAGCCAGGCTGAATTTTCCACATTTACTTTGGAAATCTCCTCAGCTCAATGTACAAGCTTATAATTTTTCTTCATTTCACCTAACATCAGAAGTTAATTTTGCCATTTTCTCTGAAACTTTAAAGCAAGGATCCCTTAATTTCCAGACATCATTTCTGTCTACGGCCTTATCAGAACTATCTTTAGCATTCATATTTTAACCAACAGTCTCTTCAAATTTATCTAGGCCTTTTCTTCCAAACATCAAACAGTTCCTTCAAAAATTACCCTTCACCCATTTATAAAGCTGTTCCAACATTTTTGCTAGTTGTAAGTAGCACGAACCCCATTTTCCTGGTATTAATTTCTTTCTTCCTTTGCCACAAGGCTGCTGATGTGAAGTACCAGAAATAGGTTGGCTTTCATAACGAGAATTTTATTTAAGGTAAAAGCTTACAGTTCTGAAGCTGTGAAATTTCCAACTCAAGGCACGACCAGAGATGCTTTCTCACCAAAGTCAGCTGCCACATGTTGAAGCAAGATGTTGGGTAATTTCTGCCTAGGTCTCTGCCTTCCCCTCCAGGCTCACTGTCTCTTGGAGTCCAGCTCCCAGACCTCAACTGTGAATAACCGGGCATAGAGTTTGTTTCTTTCTGGCCTCCTCTCAGTCTTGGCTGCTCCAATTTCTCCCTGAGTTCAGCTGTGAGCTATCAGGAATATGACAGGGCTTGTTTCCTCAGCCTGGAGCTGCTCCTTGGGCCCAGTTGCTTGGGGGTTTATTACTGTGCCTCTGTGTTATGCTGGTTCCAGACTCTGGGACATTTGTCAGTCTTCAAGTCTTCTCTATTTCCCTTCAGTCCTCTCTCTCACATGACAGGATCAATATCAAGATTTTCTTTATCTCTGTATATTTCTATGTATGCATTTATTTATATCAGCTTGAGTAAGAGGGCAGATAAATAACCTGACTCACCTCATGCCTCACTGACATAGTCCAATCAAAATGCTTCACATCCACAGGAATTAATTAGTTAAAAAACATAATCATTCTTGTTTTGGGATTCATAAAAGAACTTCAATCAGTCACATAGATTAACTTGCTGATGAATGTGATGGTTACACTCTGTGAAGACATTGTCAGTAGGGTATATATATGCACCATGTATGTGGAAATAACTGGGAAATATTTGGAACAGGCAGGAGCTAGTGATATTGTGTGTGTGATTTCAAAGATCTTGGATGTCCATGTTTATTTTTTGCCTGGCTTCCATGCATCATATAAGAGAATATATATTATGAATCCCATGAGGCAAGTAGGGGTTTCAAACTTTCAAGAAAGACATTTATATCATGCAAGTCTCTGTCATCAATGATCTTCAGTATTGTTTCTTAGACTTTTAGTAAAAATTTTCTGGTAGTTGAGTGATAAGCAATAATCTTATAGGTTTCCTGGATTATTAGATTATAAATTTTCCATTCATGTTTTCCTGGAAAAGTTGTTAGCAGCAATACAGCAAAAGGAAATGCAATAATGCAGCATAAGATATTAAATGTTTTTTTATGTGAAAAAGAGGTTTTTATGAAGAAAACAATAAAATCTGATGAAAATATAAGTTATTTAGAATATTCTAGGGAAAATGATGAATTATCTTAATATCATTATATAGGAAGTTGATATTGCATATTGTTATCATCATTTGTTCCTATGGTGTAGAGTTTTATCTAAAACATGAAAAAATAAGTAATGATTTTTAACAGTATAAGGTGATTCCTCTGCCATACAATATTTGAGATATAAAATATATAATCATATTATAATGGAAAATGAATAGACTACTCAGTAATTGATGCTGAATAAATAGTTAAACAATTTAGGGAAGAGTGAAAGATAACCACTTCATTATATAAAAGCCCACTAAATTTCAGAGCAATTAAACAAAAAATTTGATGTATTAATTTAAAGTACAATGAGTAGAAACCAAATAATGATATTTTCCTCATTTTACTACAAAAATAGATTTCTAAAATAATATTAACAACAAAAACAAGATTATACACTTCACATCACATAAAATACCCATTAATTTAAAATACAAACAAAATGAAAGAAAAATGAGCTACTAGGAAAATATTTGTAATACATTGATGATATTTTCTTATATTCCTAATAAAATTAGTATGCTAATAGCTAACAGCAATGGGTATAACTCTTGTGAACTCATTGTCAGTCAGAAGTCTGTAGGAAATTTCACAGACAGTGAGATAAGGCTGAAAAAGGCTCAGGAAAATGTATACCTAAATGGTCTTTTAATTTCAGGCACAATTAAAATAAAACCCCTTTTCCTTTCCTTAGTTCAAACAAATGTAGAGATCACTTCTAAAATCTGATGAATGGAGAAAAAAATTAGCTTTATTACTGATGAATTACAAAGTGAGGTCACAGAGGTGACCTATGGTCATTTGGTACCACCTATGAACTATCCCAAACTCTAGTATAGATTTGGGAAAACTCAGTGAGGCAATGCCTGGGTGTGTAAGGCAGAGAAGCAGACCCATTATTACTGTGAAGAAAAGAGAACAGAAAAAAATAATAGTGTCATTCAAATACTAGGAGTGATCTAACAAAGTACCACAAATGAGATGATTTTAACTAATGGAAACATTCTCCCATAGTGCTAGAGACTGGAGTCTGAAATGAAGGTTTTGGCAAGACCATGTTTTCTCTGAAGGTTCTAGGAGAGAATCATTCCTGGCCTTTTCCTACCTTCAGAGAGTCAACTACAGTCTTTCTTTACCTTGGCTTGTGGAAGCACAATTCTAATATTTGCCTCTCTCTTCACTTAATAGCCTTCCTTCTTTACCTGTGGTTGAATCTTACTCTCTTCTCATAAGGAGACCTTTCATATTGGATTTTTGCCTGTGCTAATCCATTATGACCTCATCTTAATGATTTAATCTGCAATGACCCTGTTTTCAAACATCATCACAGTAATAGATGCTGCAGTTAAGATATCAGTATGTATTTTGGGGACATTAATTCAATCAATAGCACTCCCTTACTACTCACAGTTTCTTTTATACTTCAGCTACACAAAAAGAAAGTGCTTACCAGGTGTGTTAGTCAGGCAAAGGGGTGCTGATGCAAAATACCAGAAATCTGTTGGCTGTTATAAAGGGTATTTATTTGGGGTAGAAGCTACAGTTACCCGGCCATAAAGCATAATTTACTTCCCTCACCAAAGTCTGTTGCCATGTGTTAGAGCAAGATGGCTGCCGACGTTCAGCCTTCCTCTTCCTCTTAAGTTTCCATGATCAGGTTCTCTAGGCTTTGCCTCTCTCCCCAGGGCTTGATTTTCCCTGGTTTCAGCTGCTTTGTTGTCTCCACAAGGCCAGTTGTGAACTATCCCTCGACCTTCTGTCTTTCTTCATGACCAAGTTCCTCTGTGTGCTTACTTCCCAGGGCTCCAGCTCAAAAACTCCAACCTCCCTTCTCTGAGGTAAGGTTTTCCTGTGAGTCCCTGCCCACCAAGGGGGAAGGGACTCAACATCCTACTGACATGGTACAATCAAAACCTCAATCATTAATTAATCAAGTAAACCTCTGAATAAAATATAGTCTAATACACCCAGAAGAGAAGACCAGTTCACAAATATAATCCAATATCTATTTTTGGAATTGATAAATAATGCCAAACTTCTACACTCCACCCTCTGAATTCCAAAAAGAAATTACAATATTCAAAAAACCTTATTTCAGTAAGAATACTAAGTACCAAATTATATCATAATCAGTTTAAAGAAATACATTTTGTCTTGGGGCAAAGTCTCACCTGGCTATATATCTCTGAAATTACAAAACAATTTATCTGCTTCCAATACATAAATGGACAGAAAAAGGATAAACATTTTCATTACAATAAGGAGTAATTGGGAGAAAAACATGACTCAGTTGTCCTCTACATTTACAGTAAACCTGCAGGGTATACTTAATTATATGTCAAAGTCTGAGAGTTATTCTTCAAATGATGGTTTCTCCTTAGTGAGGCCTTATGGGATCCCACCCTTTCCACAGGCTTTCCAAATGGCCATTTTCTTGATTCCACCCTCATCAAGCATCTGAGTAGTGAACAAGCTTTAGATCTCACTCTCCATGAGCACTGGGATGATTGCCACACTTTATGCAACCTTGAGTTAGAGTCTTAACTCCGCCTAGTAGAGTGAAGTGAAGAAAACATCCTCCCTAACCTTTGGCATACAGGCTCAACCCTCTCAGAACAACAAATGACCATCTGGCCTTCCCTAATCCATGGGGGACAGGCACACCTCTCTCAGAGCTATAGGATGCTGACCTTAACCATCCTAATCCTTGAGCAATGTTTTCCACACTCTCTATAGCTTGGGGTGGCAAAACTCTCTCTGGACACTGGGAAGAAACATCCACCCACTTCAAATGCAGAGGCAAACTCACCTTCACTGAATCCATGGGTGAGGTTACTCTCTTGGCCCAAGGCAATGTCTTAATTCGAGATTTCAGCTTCCATGGTTTTCCTCTTAAAGTTATTTCCAATTCAATCTCTCCTTCCCATGTCCCTTTTAGTCCAGGCTGACAGCAATTTTGCTCATACAGTTCTCTCAAAAAGTTTGTTGGTTTAGTAAGCAAGAAGCAGGGGTCAAAGCCATCAAACAGTAATACTTTCCACAAGTCTTTCTGAGATAATTGCATCTTCAATCCTGATTTAAAAGTTCCAAGATTCATTAAGTCATCAAATGGGGCACTTTCATCTGGGGGCTTGATTTCCAGAGACTTGAAAGTTCTGGAACAAGTTTCTGTTTTACTTGTGTCCAACATTAAGTTCTAAGCTTATCTTGCTCATATAGCATTTTGCTATAAGCCACAAGGAGAAGCCAAGCCACAATCTCCAAGTTTACTTTGGAAAATTATTCAGCTAAATACCCAGGCATGCTGTTTTCAAATTCTGCCTTCCATAAAACAACAGGAGTTAATCTTTCTAAGTTCTCTGCAACTTTAAACCATGGATTACCTTTTCTCCAGTTTCCAATAATAGTTTCATCATTACTTCTAAGGCCTCATAAAAAGTCACTTTTGAGTTCATATTACTATCCACAGTCTTTTCAAAGCACTGTAGGTCTTTTCTACCAAGCATGTCACAATTCCTCCAAAAATACATATTACCCATTTATAAAACCATTCCAGCATTTTGGTAATTGCAAATCACTACCCCACTCTCAGTACCTAATTCTGTATTAGTCATTCAAAGGCTTGCTGGTGCAAAACACCAGAAATCCATTGGCTTTTATAAAGAGTATTTGTTTGTGGTAGAAGCTTACAGTTACCAGGCCATAAAGCATAATTTACTTCCCTCACTAAAGTCTGTTGCCATGTGTTGGAGCCAGATGGCTGCCAATGTTCAGCCTTCCTCTTCCTCTTAAGGCTCCATGGTCAGGCTCTCAAGGCTTTGTCTCTCTCCTCAGAGCTTGATTTTCTCTGGGCTCAGCTGCTTTCTTCTCTCCACAATGTTAGCTGTGAACTGTCAAGTGAAAAGTTTCTCTTTTCCCTGGGGCTCTCTCCTTCTTCACAACCAAGCTCCTCTTTGTGCTTACTTCCTGGGGCTCCAGCTCAAAAACTCTGACCTCCCTTCTCTGCAGTGAGGTTTTCCTGTGAATCTCTGCCCACCAAGGGGGCAGACATTCAACATCCTTTTGACATGACCCAATCAAAGCCTTAATCATTTTTCAATCAAGTAAGTCTCTGAATAAAGTATAATCTAATATGCCCAGAGGAAAAGACGAGTTCAAAAACATAATCCAATATCTATTTTTGGAATTCATAAATAATGCCACCTGCTACATCAGATAATGCACTCTTCCTTCTAGGGAAATATGAACAAGTTAAGAAGCAATTTGTGACATGTGAGTTCCAGAAAGATGGAATATTACAGAGGCACAAGACTCACTTCTTTTGCAGAAAGAATAGCTAGGGGACAGGCAGAAACTGTCTAAAAACCTGTTCTAAGGATTAGGATACAAGGGGAAGGCTGGACACCTCCAAGGAGAGAGATGGGCATGGAAAAGGAGTCTTAGTGGGGAAAATCTATGAGTAAGGCTGCAGTTGCAGATGCTGTTGCCTATCACCCTCCTACCCTCAGAGCAAACAGCAGCAGATTCTCCTGCTCTTGGCCAGTGGCTACAAACTGAAGAGGTTCACAGAGATCTACTCCCCCAGGAAAGTGGAGAGGAAGGGACTCAGCCTCTGACTGATTCAGGTTTTAGCCAGTGATCTTGGGTTGTCCTTTGGAAATCCCAAGCATCACAACGGTCATGCCCTTCCACACTGTGTGGCAGTGCAACATAGTTCTCCCTGGTAAAGTGCAGGGAGTGAAAGAGAATCTGCATTCTCAAATACCCTGTCTACTGATCTGGACTGGTGCACTGGTTGCTCTGTGAAAATTTAATTCCTCACAAGGAAAAGGGAGGATGCAGCCAGTGGAAGATTTCTGAACAAGTTTGATTTGTAAGAGTTGGTTTTGTGTAGCCCACCATGAGGGGAATTATCCAGAATATTGACTCAACACTGCCTGTCCAGATGGGGATCCAGTAAATGAACACATTCTCCTCTTGGTCTGAGGAGAGGGTTCTGCTAAAGGACATCATATGTTCTCAGACAAAGAAAAGTGCACCAAAAAGGAAAAATAAATAAATTAAAGAGTACCCTTACTGAGTACCGTTACTGCCCACTTCACTAAGACCACTGAAAACTGTTCTGCACTCCATTACTGGGTCCATAGCCCTGATTTGAGCAGTTAAAAAGTGGCAATACTAAAGACCTAGAAAAAACTGAACCAAGAATCAAATAACAACAGCAACACACAATACTAAATCCCTAGGAAAAAAAGAACAACTGTCAGAGTAAACTCACCATCCTAATCAGTTTAATAGACATAAAAAAAAAAAAATACAAGACACACTAAGAAAAAGAAAAAATGGCTTAGACAAAGGAAAAAATCAAATATCCAGATGAGACACAGGATTTGAAAAAACCAATGAGTGGTGTTCATACAATTCTTCTCAATCAAATCAATCAGTTGTAAGACAATATGGGTAAAGAGATAAAAGACGTTTAGAAGACACTGAGTTAACACACAGAAGAATTTTAAAGCTTGACCAGAAAAATAGAAAAATAAGAGTATTTATGAGAATGAAAGGCACAGTAGCTAAGATTAAAAATATGATAGAGGCAAGCAGTAGCAGATTTGAAATCATAAAAGAAAGAATCAGCTACATAGCAGACAGAACAGCTGAAATTTTAAAAGATAGAATAACAGAGAAAAGGATGTAACATTTGAGCAGGGGCTCAGGAATTTGAATGATAGTATGAAGTACATCAACATATATGTCATGAAGTTCCAGAAGAAGAAGAGAAAGGAACAGGGACAGAAAAAGTATTTGGGGAAATAATGGCCAGAAATTTCCAAACTCTCATGAAAGACATGAATATACAGGGCCAAGAATTACAGCAGATTCCAATAAGAATAAATACAAGTAGGTTGACTCCAAGACACACAATATTTAGAATTTCAAATACCAAACATAAAGAGAAAATTCTGAAAGCAGCAAGGGAGAAGCAAAACATCAGATAAAAGGGATGCCTATTAAGGTTTTGTTTGATGGTTTCTTATCAAAGACCATGGAGGTGAGAAGACAGAGATATGAAAATATTAGGATATTGCAAGAGAATACTGGTAGCCAAAAATTCTTTATCTAACAAAACTGTCCTTCAAATTTGAAGGTGATTTTAAAATATTCACAATTAATCAAAAATTAAGAGATCGTAACAAGAATCTGGCTCTGCAGGAAACAGTAAAGGTAGTTTGGCACAGAAAGGTAGCAGTGGGGAGAGACTTAGAAGATCAGGTAAACATGAAGACTTTCAGAAACAGTAACTGAAAGAGTAAAAAGATAAAACCAAGATATGACATATGAAAGTCAAAGGATAAAATGGTTGAAGTAAGCAATGCGTCTACAGTAATAATATTGAATTTTAATGGTTAAACTCCAAAATCAAAAGACATAGGCTTACAGAATTGATTAAAAAAAAAAGAAAGATGTGCCATCCATATGCTGTCTATGAGATACTCAACTTAGACACAAAGATACAAATAGGCTGAAAGTGAAAATTTTGAAAAAGATATTTCACACAAACTGTAGCCATTAAATAGCATGGTTAGCTATTTTAATATGAAACAAAAATCCTTTAAATGCAAAAATGTTATGAGATGGAGAAGACCATTGTATACTAATAAAAAAGGACAATCCATCAAGAAGGAGGAACATCGTAAATATCTATGCATCTAACAATGTTGCCTGAAAATACATGAGGCAGACTGGCAAAACTAAAAGGAGAAATAGACATTGCTACAATAATATTTGGAGGCTTCAACATGTCACTTATGTCAACAGTTAGAACAACTAGACAATACCAACAAGGAAATGATAACCTAACAATATGATAAATGATCTGGACTTATACAGAACATTGCAACCCAAATTAGCAGGTTATACATTCTTCTCAAAGGCCCATGGATCTTTCTCAAGAATAATTTTTCAGGCACAAAAGAGGTTATGATGAATATAAAAGTATTGAACTTATACAAATCGTCTTCTCTGACTATAATGGGATGAAGCTGGAAATAATAGTCTGGAAAGGGGGGAGATTAGCAAATAAATGGAGGCTAAACAACACACTTCTAAACAATCCATAGGTCAAATAAGAAGTTCCAAAAGACGTTAGTAAATACCTTGAGATGAACGAAAATGAAAAAAAGGCTTATCAAAACCTATGGAATAGAGCAAAAGTAGTACTGAGAAGAAAATGATAGCCCTGAATACATATATTAAAAAAGAGGAAACACAAAAATCACAGACCTATCTGACCACCTGGAATCACAAGAAAAGGAACCATTTCCAAAGTAGGAAGAAAGAAAGAAATAAGAATGATTAGAGCAGAAATCAATGAAATTGAGAACAAAAAAGCTATTAGAAATCAACAAAAACAAAAGCTGTTTTTTATAAGATCCATAAAATTGACAAACTTAGCTAGACTAACAAAAAAAAGAGAGAAGTTGCAAATAAAATCAAGTGGAAAGTGGAGATATTAGACTGACCCCACAGAAATAAAAATGATCAAAAGAGGATATTATGGAAAACAGCATGCCAACAAATTAAACAATCTAAATGAAATGGACAAATTCCTAGGAACACACAAACAACCTCCTTTGACTCTATAAGAAATTCAAGAATCCAACAAACTAATCATTAGTAAAGAGATTGAATCAGGCATCAAAAATCTTCCAATATAGAAAAGTGCAAGATATGAAGTCTTCAGAGGTGAATTCTATCAAAAATTTTAAGAAGAATTAATAGCAATCCTGCTAAAACTCTTCCAAAAAAGAGTGGAGGAAGCAAAAGTACCCAAAACATTTTTGAAGCACCCTAACACCAAAACCAGATAAAGATACTACAGGAGAAGAAAATATAAACCAATCTCTCTAATGAAGATATATGTAAAAATTCCCAACAAAATACTTGCCAATAGATTCCAACAACTTATTAAAATAATTATACACCGTGATCTGGTGTGTTTTATTCCTGATATGGAAGGTGATTCAACACAAAATAAATCAATGTAAAACACCCCATTAACAATTCAAAAGAAAAAAAACCAAATGATCATCTTGATGGACATGGAAAAGGCATTTGATAACATTTAGAATCTTTTCTTGATAAAGATATTTTTAAAGATAAGGAAAGAAGGAAAGTTCCTCAACATAATAAAGAAAATATATGCTGAAAATTTCCAACCCCATTGAGAGACATGGACGTACATGTCCAGGAAGTGCACCCCAAACAATATAAATCCTAACAGCCCTACTATAAGACATACACTTGTCAAATTGTCCAATGCTCAAGACAAAGACAATACTGAAAACAGCAAGAGAAAAGAGATGCATCACATACAAGGGAAGCTCAATAAGATTAAGTGCTGATTTCTCTTCTGAAACCATGGAGGGAAGAAGGCAGTGGTATGATATACATAAAGTGACAAAAGAAAAAAACTTCTGGCCAAGAATTCTCTATTCAGCAAAACTGGGATTCAAAAATGAGGGAAAGTACAAAATATTCACAGATAAACAGAAATTAATAGAGTATGTTAATAAGAAACCTTCCCTTCAAGAAATATAAAGGAAGTTCTTCAGGTCAAAAGGTAATAACAGGAGAGAGAGAGAGTTGGAGGAGAGTCTAATAACAACTAAAAAGATAGAGAAATAAAACAACATATAGCATATATAAACCTTGAGAAAATATGGCTAATGTGACTAATTCCTTGACAGTAATAACACTGAATGTTAGTGGATTGAACTCTCCAGTCAAGAGACAAAGATTGGCAGAATGAATAAGAAAATATGACACATCTATATGCTGTCTACAAGAAACTTACCTTAAACCCAGGGTCTCATGAAGGC
>JAQZBX010090259.1:0-12532 GCA_029593785.1 Cabassous unicinctus
GAACCCAAGAAGCCTGAACCCTGGCAAATGTCGGCAGCTGTCTTGCTCCAACACGTGGCAATGGACTTTGGTGAGAGAAGAAACTTACGCTTTATGGCCTGGTAACTGTGGACTTCTACCCCAAATAAATACCCTTTATAAAGACCAACCCATTTCTGGTATTTCACATTAGCACCCCTTTGGCTGACTACTACAGTAGGGATAGGAGCAAAGAGTCAGGAGGCAATTACAACAGTGCAAGGAAAAAGTGCAGTGACTTGTGCTAGATTGGATTCAGTGGAAGAAATGAGAAGTGGTCAGAATCTGGATATATTTTGAAAATTGAGTCACAAATCCCCTCTTTCCCCCACCCACTGGTTCTCTGGGTTGTTAAACCCGCTAGCCCAAACTTATCCTACCTTCCACCAAAGTGCACCCTAATCAGGTGTTTTCTTTGTCCCTGCAACTAAACCATAAGTTCCTGTGTCTTTGTCTTCTGTACCCGCATCCCTGAGCACAGTGTCTCGTCCAAGACTACTGAATAAATGCCTGATAAGTGAATGGATGGATGAATGAATAAAGGACAATGGACTCTCCAGGTGGTACAGCAAGGCCTAGGGACAAACAACCAAGTTCTACAGCCACACCCTCTGTCGATCACACCCTCTTTGTTCAGTAAGCACAGCATTAATCCCAGGCTCAGGGACACTTCAGACTGTTGGTGCTTCTGGTTTTCTAAGCAGAGCTGAACCTCGTAAACCCACTCGCTCATTGGTGAAATGAGTAGATTGGACTGAGCTCCAGCCAGGGCTGGCCTCACAGGCAGTCTCATGGGGCCGCGCTTGGTTTGATGCTCTGCTGTCGCCATCTTGAAATTCATTTTGCACTGGGCCCAGCAAATTATGTAGCCGGTCCTATTCATCTATGAGTATAAAAGAATTCATTTTCTTCTTCTTTTTTTAGTATAAACTTAAACCATTAGATGAATATTAAAATCTGTGCTACCATGTATCTAATCTTTGTAAGTTCATTGAACAAATACATTCTTAGGTTTAGCATAGTTGTCATGAGGAAATATGTACTAAATAGCCATTTTCCCACTTACTATTTGGCATATACATACTTTCCACGCTTTGACATGGTCCCCATATTTGACATTTTAAACAACTCTATCATATTCCAGAATGTAAACACACCATAATTTTTAAACCAAATCTAATGGCTGGACATTTGGGTTGCTCCCAATTTTTATAAATAGCATTTCGAAGAGCAACTAAGTACAAATTACTTTCTCTTTTTCTCTTTTGGGCTATTTCCTTCGAGTATATTCTCTGAAGCGGGAATTATCAGGTCAAAGAGTAGGAATAATTTTATAGCTCTTATATATTACTGGATCGTTCTCCTGAAAAACTGGACCAATTTTTGGCATCAGCAATCTATAACTGCTTCTGAAGTTCTGAAATAATTTTTTGGGCCACTTCAATAAGTGTGCAATGTTATCTTAAAATAAAAAATAACCTAAATGTTCAACAATAAGGGAGAGATTTTTAAAGGCATGGTGGGTTTATATTCTTCTGCTATACGGTCAGTAAAAGTCATTTTTTAAATGCTCCCCTGAGCCTGGCACCGGATCAGGCACCTGCCCTATGCACCAGTCTCGGCCACTTTCTGCTCTGCAGCTTGATCTTAAACACGGATCCACCAGGGCAGAAGGCAGAAGCTCCAGCCCTGGGCTTCAGAGGCAGGCGGGACAGGCTAGGTCCCAGCACCGCCTTCCCAGCTGTAGCCCCAGTGAGCTTTTCCATGTGAGTTTGGGATGCTAACCCCCAACTGCCCCTCCGGGTTGGGAGAGGATTCAATAAAATAATAAAATAGGAAGTGCATTCCTTGAAAGCCTCTGAGTTAGTTGCTGTTGTTATTTTCTGGAGGAGAGAGTGGCTGTGCACAGCCACAAATCAACACTGATTCACCCACATGACGATGCCCTGTGGAATCTCAGTCATCCTCGGAGAGGAAGAGACAGCGGGTGAGCACCTACTGTGTGCCGTACGCTGTGTGCCTTCTGGGAGGGTGGAGTCCATCTGGTTCCCACTCCCACCTTTCCCCAGACTTAAGAGCAACAATTATTCAACAAGCTGTGTACCAGGCACTGATCCAGGTGTTTCACCAAATTAACCCATTCAATTGTCCTAACAATCTAGCAAGGAAGGGACTGCACCCATCATACAGGAGAGGACATGAGGTTGCCTGACCTGCTCTTAACAAGTTACTCAGCCAGTTAGGGATGGAGCTGGGGTCCAAGCCCAGGCAGTACCAGCTCCAGAACCTGCACACCTGTCCTAAAGGCTCCATGATCTCTAATAGAATCGAGGGATGCCAGAGCCAAAACAGACCCTGGGCATCAACTCCTCCAAACCCCTGAGCTTCAAGATAAGGAAACTGAGGCCTTATCAGAGAAGAGAACTCACCCTTATTCATGCCATTGTACAGTGGTCTCCTGACTCCCAGGGCAGTGCTTTCCCTGCTACCTCTCATTGTCGCTCATGCAGCTGCCCTGAGATCCACAGGTGGCTGTGGTGTGAGTCCCTGAGGGCTCAAGCCAGCAACCTGAGCCGTCTCAATGAGGATGAAAAATCAGAACGGACAGGTCAGCCCTGGAAAAATCAAAAAGCCGACGCCAGAGCTTTCTGGAGAAACAGTAAACTCCCTACTTGCTCTGGCCAACAGAGCAGCTTCTTTGAGGTTATTTCTGTTCAGAGGAGTCCAGGGCTGGGCGAAAACAGGAGCTATATCACATTTCTTTTAAAGAACCTAATGCAGAGGGACAGAGGAAGGAGGATTCTCCAGGGCTCATCCCATCGGCCCAGGAGAGACATATTTCTGCCAGCACTAGAAGCCAGCCTGGGACCTCCTACCAGTTCTGCCCAGCCCCACTTCTCTCAGCAACCCCATGCTCGGTCCTGACGCCGTTTGGCATTTTCTCTGAAGTGAATTCTATTGCCTTCCCGCTCCATCCCCTCCTCAGCCTCTGCTGACGTACACCTTCTCTGAGCCTCTATGGTTATTAATAAATGATGTTTGGATTGATTAGAGAATTGGCTTTCCTTCTAGCAACAACCCTGGCCTCTCATTTCTGAAACCTTGCTGCCAACTAGCATCACTCAAATTTCCTTTTGCATTGGGACTTGAGCAGAAAGAGTCCTCATCTGGGAAGGCAAGAACACTAAATCCGGAGTCAGGAAATGAGAGTTCAAATCCTGGTCCCGCTGCTGACCCTCTGTGTCCTTGGGCAAGTCAGTTCTCTGAGCCTCTGTTTGCTCATTAAAAGGGGATGGTCAAGAGCAGATGTAGCTCAAGTGGTTGAGCGCCTGCTTCCCAGGTACGAGGTCCCGGGTTCGATCCCCAGTACCTCCTAATAACAAAGCAAACAAACAAACAAACCAGCTCTTTAATTGGGGCATGGATGTAGCTCAGTGGTTGAGAACCTGCTTCCCATATACAAGGTCCTGGGTTCAATCCCTGGTACCTCCTAAAAAATTTTTTTTAAAATAAAAAGTCTTTGCTCTCAAGTTGCTCAGACAGAGACACACCACTAACAGCCAGATCGATGCTGTAAAAGCTTCTGTGCAGTGTGTTGTGGGGTTGGGGGACAGCCCCACAGGGAAGGAGGAGGCGAGACAACCAGATAAACAGCCATCCAGGGAGCCACAGAAGCAACCACCTGTGGTTCACGTGGGCTGTCAGAGGACAGCAGAGCTGGAAGGAAGCTAAGAAGCCCCTAGCCATCCCCCCATGCTCATTTTCCAGATGAAAATAGGGAGGCTGAGATAGGGAAAGTGACTTGTCTACAATGCCAGGTCTCTCTTTCCTGCCTCCATGGCCCTTCTGTGTCATCTCTGGGAGACTGGCCACTGGTTGCCCCCCAGGCTGATGCCTCTGTGCTTTCTCGTTGTTTCTCACCCATTCTCAGTCCTCTTGTCAGCATATCTGCCAGGGAATCAGAATCACTAGCATGAACTTGGGCACAATATAAATCAGGATGTAAAGCTGCCATGCCCTGGTCCAGAAAATAAGGCTATTCCAGACACAGTAGCCGAATAATAAAAGTCAGAGAATTTAGAGCTCTTAATGCAACCTCTTCATCTTGAAGACAAGGAGATTTTCAAAGTGCAGAGACCTTGAATGGCTTGCCAAGTTTAGGATGTGCCAAGTCACAAGCCCAGCTTGTTTTACTCCTAGTTCAGTGGTCTTTTCCATTATACTGTGCTGCCCATAAAATAAAATAAAAAATAATAATAAAAAAGATAATCAGTATTGTAATTTAATAGGTAATCATTACAGACTAGAATTTCCAAAATATTTGGAACATATATAATAGTAAAAAAGTTCATGTCTTAATATACAAAAGATACCTTGAAATCAATAAGAAAAAGACAACAACTATTTAGGAAAAAAATGGATAAAGGCTACAAAGAGATCATTTGCTGAAGAAGAAATAGAGATAGCCAATAAATATTTGTCCTAATTTTATAAGACATGCTTGTTGCAAAAAATTCAATTCTCCCAAAGTGGGATTGGACAGGGAAGTTTGGGGGGGACCTCCACTTTTTACATTTTGTATTTATGCATTATTTGAGTTTTTATTGCAAATATTTTGTAATTTTTAAAAACTGATGCTGTAAAATATTATAAAATTATGTAATAACATAATTCCAAAGCTAATTATTTATTTGTTGTATGATATTACCTTTGCTAGTATTTGCCTCTGTCTACCTATGTTATTGACATGCTCCAACAAAAAATAAATAATAGAGTCACACCGCTGACCAAAATTTAAGTCCAGATATGTTAAAAAGCCAAAAGAGGAAAAAAATTTAAATTTTAGATGAAAAGATTTTTTTCGAAAACTGTGGGAGCGGATGTGGCTCAAGCAGTTGAGCACCTGCCTCCCATTTGGGAAGTCCCAGGTTCATTTCCCAGTGACTTCTGAAAACAACAACAACAACAAAAAAAAACAAATAAAAACACCAACTCAGAGAAGCCAATGTCGCTCAGTGGTTGAGCACCAGCTTCCCACATACGAGGTCCTGGGTTCAAACCTGACCCCAGTACATAAAAACAAACAAACAAAAAAAACATGTTTGTATCCTTGGGCTGGGGAAGGCCTTCTGAAAACCATAAAGGAAATAATTAACATATTTGACAACTGTACAACAACAGATTTCATAAACAAGGTTAAAAGACAAATGAGAGAATGGGAAAAAACATTTGCAACATATATAAGGCACAAAGGATTAATTTTGAGTCTTTATGTAACAACTCAAAATCAATTAGAAAAAGAAACACACAACAAATATCAAAATGGGCAAAAGTTAGGAATAGACAAAACACTAAAAAAGAAATTAAAAATAGTCAATAAACAATTTTTTAAGACCCTTCACTTCAACCAATTTTTTTAAGATGCTCCACTTCACCTGTAATTGCAATCAATACTACAGTGGTTAAAAGCTCTAATTCATTCATATGAGGGACTATTGTGGAGTCATTTTTTAAATAAAGGCCAGTCTATATGTACAAGCATGACAAATTTTTCAAAACATATCTCATGAAAAATGTTGCAAAACAATGCACACAGTATCATTCCATTTATGCTTAAAAACTTTGTGTCTTTGTTTATGTACATAAATATGCAAATGCAAAAATTCCAAAAAGAATACGCATCAAACAGTTAACAATTCTCGCCCCCTGAAAGGAAGTAAGAATGAATGAATAGCTTGGGAAGCAAGGGGGACTTTCACCATTTACTTTATTTGCTAATGTGTACATTGCTTGAGTCTTTTGCAAAACCATATTCTTATATTATCAGGGTATTTTAGATAGCAATAAAATGAAACAATGGAGAGGCCATCATGGCTGTGTTTTCTCCTGGACCAGACTAGGAGGAATTGCCTAAATTTCAGGAATAATCTCCTGGGCTAGAAATGAGACAACCAACTTTAGAGGCATCAGGAAGTTTCTTCTAAGTCTACCCTTGGCCTTCTTGTTGCATAGGCTCATTCCAGCTTGTTCTGTCCTCAAGGTACATGAAGGAGCCAAACCCATTGCTGGCAAGAGGGAACTCTACAGATTCTCCTATAGAAGTGCCCCCACCTCCACCTTTTCCCACCCTCCTCCATCTCCCTACTCCTCAGTCCCCCAGGCCAGACCAGTGCCAGTCTCTGCCTCTAATCAGGTTTCCTTGTCCCTGGAAACTTCTAGTGGAAAGGACAGCCCCAGGTCCTTTGCTAGGACAGCCCAGGCTGCAGACATTTCACAAGAGAAGAACTTTAACAAAGTGAACTCAGGAAGCCCCAAATAGCAGGTATCCCAGAATCCCCCACATGGTGTCAGGCTCAGAAAGTCATTCATTCAACAGAGTGTGAGAGCACCTACTCAAGTACCAGATATCACCCGGGGCTATTGTGTGTGGGAATTATTCCATTCGGGCCACTTGGCAATCCCAAGGTGGGCCATTATCATTTTACCGATGAGAAAACCAGATCTGAAAGGTGAAGTCACCAAAGATCAGTTCAGTTCCACAACTATGTACTCATTAGGTGCTCCAGGCACAGGTCAAGGTATTTGGGATCCATAGAGAAAGAGAGGCAGTTCCCACCCTTGAGGAGTCCATACTCTAAGGGCACAGACTCTCAATAGTGATTAAACCCCTAGATACAGATTTTATTCTGAGAGGCCAGTGTCAGGCAAACAGACTTGTAATGAAAACCAGCTTGACACAGTTTAACTCAGCATTATGTAATTTCACCCCGTTGTGCTGTGTGGTGCTCAGAGATGGAGAAAAGCACTGGGTGCTACAGAAATACATGCAGCCTAGACAGGGAGTTCAGCGGATGCGAACGCTTCCCAAAAGAGCTAAATTAGCGAGCGGCGCGCCAGGATTTGGACCCAGGTCTGTGATTCCAGGCCTCAAGCTCTTTTTGCTAAGCCTCGCTTTAAAATCAATTTCTCAGTGGTGATGAAATCTCAGGGTATGGAGTATATTCCATAAGAGAGGTTGGTGTCAGGCAAACAGACTCATAAAGAAAACCAGCTTGACACAGTTTAACTCAACATTATGCCCCGCTATGGGCGATGACTCTGGGAACAGCTTCAAGGAGACCAGCTGTCTCCTTTAGCCTCGACTTGGGAAGTGCAGTCCTGCCTCACTGCACCTCAGGTGTGTTTGGGGGGCTTGTATTTGGAGGGCTGAAGCCGCTCTCTGCATGGCCTCCAGAACCCCCAATTCCATGGCGCCATCTCCCTCTTCCAGACTCACTCACAGACATCTCCCTGTGTTTTCTGCTTTCAACTTTCCAGCCGATCCTAATGGCCGCTTCTTGCAACCTCAATCGGTTTATCAAGCAGTCTGATCTAATTTCTCCACTCTTCATCTCTGCCTTTGGGACCTCCCCCAGAATCCACACAACTAGCAGCCTCTCCCACATCCTGGCCTCCCCCTCTGGGATTGGCTGGGCCCGTCATACAATTCTCGCTCAGTGCACACATTATCCCAGCCAAGCTCAGCGGGGGCTGCCATGCCACCAGAATCCTTGAGTTAATGCATCCCTAGTAACATTCACTTCCAAACAAAGTTCTGGCCTCCCCTGCCTCGTAGTAAGTCCACCTCTCCTCCCATCTCAGGCTAAGCCCACTGCCCAGACCTACTACTGTACCCTCTCCTCCCAGAGTGGGAAGTTTTCCTCCAATCAGGAGCGAGTCTCTGGGAACTTCTGGGATTCTTTTCCGTCTTCTCTCTTCCTCTGCACATTCACTCCCCACCCCCAACACACACAACCACTTGCCTGCCACACAGGCGCACGTAGGGCTGTTTGGAGAGGAGCACTGAGCTATGACCATCTAAGCCAAAGCTTCCAGGGAGGCTCCACCTCCGCTCAATGCAGACACCGGGAAGCAGCTGCTTGGCTGCCTGCCCAGGAAGCTCCCCATCCTTTCCAGCCCCGGCCTCTGGGTCCTCCAGGAAACAAGCACCTGACAAACTGACAGTACCCACAGGCCACCCCACATCCCCCTCCCCAGCCCAGAAAATCCCAACCGAAACAGACAAGGCTTTTTTTAACAAACAATTAGCTTGAATTTTTCATTAGCTGCAGCTTCCTCTGCAGTTCCTGCTTTGATCCCTCTCACGTCGCCAAGCTCTGTACAGCTAGGGAGGCCCGAGCCGGTCACGAGACAGCTCAGCGGATGTTTGGGTTAAAGCTCCCATAAACCCACCTCTTAAGTGGACCCCTAATGAAACCGAGTATAAATTAAATCCATTTCCTCCGTGGAGCCCTTGTGTGGCCTACTTCAGGCAGGTGTTTCTGCGTGCACCAGCAAAGCCTGCCGTCTGACGACGAGGACGATGACAGAGGATACCGAAGATGATGAAAGGGATGAAGAGGGAGATACCTTACATTTTCCCCTGCCTCCAGTGCTCTTTCTCATTCGTACTGGCATCTTAGCCTCCTCACGGCCCTGTGAGCTCACTGGGAGGCTTATCATCAGCCTCTGGCTTACAGAGGAGGAAACTGAACTTCAGGGGTGAAGAGACTCCATCTAAGGAAATAAAGCAAGGGAGTGGCGAGAAAGGATACAGACAGAGTCTTCTGATGGCAATTCCAGGCCGGAATTTCAGATTGAGGTGACTAACAGTTCCCCTCTGCTTGCTGGATTCAGGTCTGGGAAACACTGTCAAAATGAGTAGATCGATGGATGTTCAAGCACGACTACTCTCACAGGTATTTTGGAGATTGTTGAGAGAAGAGGAGTGGGAGAAGAGAAAAAAGAACTTCTCCCTTCTAAACATATATCCAGACAGTGAGAGAGGGGCCCACACACATAAACTCTAGGATGTCCCCATATTGGTCTTTGGAGATGAGATTTCTGGACTGCGGTTTTTGCCTGCTCCACCACTGCCGAGGATGTCTACCAGATGTCAGAAAGATGGGGCTTTTGGAGGAACAGTGCCTATCCACTTAAGACCAGCAGGAAGGTCATGTGCCCAAGGATGAGGAAGAAAGCTGCTTCTCCAGCCCCTATGGAGAAGAGCCTGACAGAAGACATCTCCCCCCTGTCCCCACAACCTGAACAGATGGCCACCTATGGGCTACCCACCTAGCCCATCTGCCTTTTGCCCTGATTTGGCACCAAGTTATCTCTGGACCCAGGTTGCAAGGACAAAAGGAGCTGGTCATTTTTAGATTGATCTGGTTGCCCTGGGGCACCAAGTAGATGCTTAATAAATGATTATTGATGGATGAATGAATGAATGAATGAATGAGAAGGTGGCCAAGGCATGGCCTCCCCATGACCACACACTCCCCTCTCCATTAGCCTCAACCTTACTCTGATGGCAAGCATCCTTCTCTCTCTTTTCCTGTCTCCTGGCCACAGTTCCAGGGCACCTTGGACCTCCTCGAGTGCCTGCCATAAGCCTTCCGCTGTCTTCCCAGGGCTTCCAGCACCTATGGACGCCAGTGGGAACCTGCCCAGTGCCTGAGTAGTCCATAATTCAGGGAGCCAATACCCTTGGAGGCAACCCTCAGCCAAGGGGGTTGAAAAGCCAATGGGGTTGAAAAGCCAATGGATCAACGCTACTTCGGGCTGGTGTTCAGATGAACAACTGTGAGGTGCCTTCTATGTTCTCCTCAGACAGTCCCGGCGGGATCCAGCTCCAATTCCCCACCAGCAGTGTCCTCCACACACACCCTTGTATTGAATATTCCTCCTTTCTGCACTTTCCCTGGGGTCTCCCAGATATGCTACCTACCATGAGACCCCTCGGAGGGTTCTCAGTATCCCTCCTCCTCTGCTGTTCCCTTGGTCCTGTCCATGGAATAGCCTCGGGGATGACAGAGTGTCCCAGTTTCTACTCTCCCTAAGGGAAGCTCTGCAGCCTGCAGCCCATAAAGGACGCAATGAGGAAACCATAATAACAATAGCATGGCTAGAACACTGACTCTGGACCGGGGACTGGGCCAAGCACTTAGGCCTTATTCCAGAGCCTCACAACTGCCCTGTGAGGTGAGTAATATTATCTCCATTTTATAGAAGCACATAACAAAGTTTGGAAGACTATGACACAAAGTGACAGTAAGAGACTGGCAGAACTGGAAGTTGGAAGCAGATCCGTCAGGCATCTCACCTCCAATGTTGGGCAGGACGTTAGACCCGGCCCAGAACAGCAGTGACCCCCAGAATCAGCTGGGAGGTCCACACAGCCCTGAGACTGGTCACCCACCAACCCCTGGCAGAGGGTACAACCAGAACAAAGGGTGCAGGAAGTGATGAGCCAACCAGAGCATGGGGTGCCAGGCAGGGAGGCTGGGAAAGGAGGTTGGAAGGCCCCCAAGAACCGAGTCAAGCAGGACTTTGCACCTTAGGATAAGGAAAGTGGATTTTTGCCCTGAGGGCAACCTGGAGCTTGCAAAGACTGAAACAAGGCAGTGGCAGGGTCAGGTTTCTGTTTTAGAAAGATTCCTCAGGCTGTGCGTGGCCACAGAGTCCATTGTTCAGGAAGCTGATCAAGGCCTGGGCCAGGGCAGGTGCTATGCGAAGGCAGGACACGGAGGGGATGAACCCAAGCGATGTGGTTGCTGAGGAAGAGGGCGGAGTTGAAGAGGACCTCCAGGGCTGGCTCCGGGGTGGCTGCTCCCTCTCAAGACACATTCCACCAATGTTCCGTCCACAGAAAGCGTGGTCCAGCCAGCACCAGAATGCAGGGCCAACCCGGCTCAGCATCTCTGGGCTCCCCCGCTGCTCCCCCTTCCCCAAGCCTGGGGCCAGGCTCCTCTCCAGCC
The DNA here is from genome assembly GCA_029593785.1 of Cabassous unicinctus. Taxonomy (NCBI): domain Eukaryota; kingdom Metazoa; phylum Chordata; class Mammalia; order Cingulata; family Chlamyphoridae; genus Cabassous; species Cabassous unicinctus. The sequence goes on from JAQZBX010090259.1 coordinate 10,818, forward strand.
ATGGGCATGGTCGGGGGCCTCTGGGGAAGGGTGGGGCTTCATCTAGCCTCATCCTGGGTATCTCTGCCCCTGAAACCCGTGAAATATTTACAGGCGGCCAAGCAGGGGAAGTGAGGGGGAGCTGGAGCATGAATTATTGACAGCTTTACTTTCATCCTGGCCCAGGCTGCTGGGCCAAGCAGAGACCCAGGGGAGCCCCAAGGCAATCTATGGGCATTAAGTAGAGTTCTTGAGGAAGCCAGGGTAGAGGCTCCTGACTGTCAGGGGGACCAGAAAGGTGGCCTGAGCAGAGCAGCCCCTGTCCCGGACTCTTGGGATGCCCAGTGTTGTTGAGTGACTATGAGAATGGCAATTGGAAAGGAGTCCCACCAGCCCAAGCCCCATTTCATCAAGCCTGGAGGGTCACCCCTTCTCCTTCCCTGGCTGCCTCCCAGGCAACCAGGCATTCCGCCTGCCAGGGCTTTGCCAAGGCCTTGCAAGCCACTTGGGCATCTGTCATTCCAGAGACTGCTGACACCGGGTGGAGGAGAGAGAAGGTTCTGCCATCCCCTTTGAGATGATCTCAGGACTCTGCCCCCAGTCGTACAGGGTACCAAATCCAAGGGCAAACCACTTTTATCTCAAACATTGTCCCGCTGGGCTGCACAAAGGATGCTGAGCCTTCCACACAAACCTCCACAAAACACCCCCCAGGGAAAGGCCTCTGGCATGGCTGCTGCTCCCTACTCATGGGTGGGCAGAACCAGCTCCCGTACTGCAGGGAAGGAGCTGGATTGTGCCGTAGAGGGATGAGCACTGGACTAGGAGTCAGAAGCCCTGGGTCTCTGAGTCACAGCCAGCCAGCCATGTGACTCGATATTCTTCTCTGAGAAATGGATATGAGGATGGGACCCACTCCCCAGCCAACCCCACAGGACTGGAGGGCACCTCCAGGAGAAGGCAGGAGGAAGAATTCTGCGGATCTAGATAATACTTTTCCCCAAGCACAGTTCTCTCCAGCCCTGGCTGCAGCCAGTAACCTTCCCAGACACCAATAAGCTGAGAGCCAAGGTGACAGGCCACCCAGCCGTGTGATCTGTGTGATCAGACCCCAAGACCAGAGGCTTTTTATATTTTTGCATTTGTCTTTCCAGGACATGTGGTGTTGGGAGAAGCAGCCTCCTGCCAGGCTCCCCCGCTCCCTTCCTGCCTGCCTATGACAACCCAGTACTGAGGTGAGGGAAGGAGCAAACTGGGGGTGGAGCTGGAGCCCATGCCTGACCTGGGCAGCATCTGGGTGGTTGCCCCTTTATCGGAGAGCTGGGAGCTTCACCCGGGTCCCGTGGGCCTCTGGTTTACTGCTGGGAGACTTTGGGAGCCTTAAGCGATGGGAGCAGGGAGATGATTCGCCCCCATGTGCTTCCCAGAAGCCCACCTCCTCCAGCCCTGTAGCCCAGCCTCTCACTGCAGGAGGCAGCCAGACCCACAGGCAGATGGTGTTTCCACTTCTCACTTGCTTACCACCTCCCTCCCCATAGCTCACAGCACTTAGTGAACTTTCCAAGTTAGCAACTCCAGGAAAAAGAGGGGAAAGAGGGAGTGAGGACAGACCTAGGGGTCTGGGGTCTCTGGAGGGGAACAGGGCTGGGGGACAAATCTTGCCAATCATTTGTATAAAATATTCCATTCAACTAAGCACAGTATTTCTCCAAGAGGACAGTACTAGCCTTTAGAAC
>JAQZBX010090260.1:0-12529 GCA_029593785.1 Cabassous unicinctus
TTACTATACTTTTCAGCTCCAGTATTTCTTTTTAGTTCCCTCTTTTAATTTCTTTTTGCTGAAATTTGCATATTACTCTTTTGTTTTCCTGATATCCTTTAGTTTTTTGTCCATATTTTTCTTTGAGTCTGAGCATTTTTAAGGCAATTTCTAAAAGTCTTTCACATGTCAATTGTATGGGATTCCTCCTCATTGATGGTTTCTGTAGCTTCATTTTGTTCCTTTTAGTGAGCCATCTTTTCCTAATTCTTTGTATGCCTTGTGATTTTGTTGTTGTTGGAATCTGGACATTTGAATATTTAAATATGTTAGTTCTGGAAATCATATTCTCACCTTCCCAGGGTTATTTATTGTTGTTGCTGCTGCTGCTGAAGTCTGCTTGTGATTTTCTCAAACTCCTTATTTGAAGACTATTCCTTGACTTAAGTATTGCTGAATTCTCTATTCCTTGAGCTTGTATTCAGCCACTGTTGTGAAAAATTACTTTGAATGCCAGAAGTTAACAGAAAGAAAGAAAGAAAAACAATTTTCTCAGTCTTTGCAGATTGGCTCAGTACTTGTGCTCTCTTTTGGCACACAGCCACCTTAACAGTGGGCCTGAAGAATAGCCTGAAGTAAAAGCATAGCATCCTCTGGTCTTTTCTGAGTATGGGTCTTATCCTGGGCATGTGAGAATGTCCTTATGAGTTCCACTGTATACACAGATGCTTGGTACGCACCTAACTTCTCCTAGGAAATTCAGTTCTGGTGCTATTTTATGTGTCAGCCAGTTATCATTTGCCCCAGGAAGCTGTGGTTTGATTGTTTTCTTCTGGTGTTTTAGCAGCTCTGCCAGCAGCTTCTATATCCAGAACAAGTCTGGGACCAGCGAGAAAGAGATAAGCGTCCTGGATCAGTCTTTCAGGCTGCCACCTGATGGCATACATGCGCCCTAATATGCACATAGAGTTACCGTGCTCCCTCCAGAAACTGAGAACATGGACCTGCACTAGGAATGCAGCCTGCACCATACTGAGTGGGGAAGGAGTTGGGGGAAGGACCAGTAAAGGTGCTCCAAGAGTTTCTTACCTTTTTTTTTTCTTTCTTTCTTTCTTTTTAAGATATTGGGGATTAAACCTGGGACCTCATACATAGGAAGCAGGCACTCAACCACTGAGTTACCCCACTCCCATTTCCTACTGTTTTTAAGTTTCCTTTTTCTTGATTCCACACTCTCCCAGTTACTGCAACCCTTAACTATTTTCCAGAGTTCTGAGAAGCTTGGTTCTGCCAATTTCTGCAGATTTTTCAATATTGCCATGGGGTAAGAGAACCCAGGAGTTTCTCATTTCACCTTCTTGTTGATCTCTGGTTTTTTTCTCCTTTTCATTTTTTTTCTTCGTTTTTTCTCTTAAAGATGCTTTAGATTACATGAATGTTACATTAAAAAATAGGGGATTCCCATATGCCCTACCCCCTCCTCCTCCCTTCTTTTCATGGGTTTTTAAGTAACACTTTTACATGCACCTTTTTTTTTTTTTTTTAAATCGTTGCCTTTTCTGCATGTCCCACTTCTCTACCTCTATTGCTTCCACTGCCACTACTATATTTACTGTAGAAAAACAGCATGGAGCTTTTGAGATCTCCAAGTATGTGAAGTGAAAAGAGGCATAAAAGGCAGCATAGTTTATAGAAAGGAACATTAGCTTTGGAGTCAGATCTATTAGGTAGACCTAGGTTTGATTCCCATATTTTATCTTCTAGTTCTGTAGTTTTGGACAAGTTAAATTATCTGAACTACAGTTTCTTATTTGCAAAATGGGTCTAATTTCTATTTTATTGCAGAGCTGTGGGTTAAATGAGATAACTGGTGACATGCCTAACATAAATGGCACCCATTTTATTTATTAATATTATAGACAAGAACTAGTTAGAGGAAATAACCACAGCCTGACCTGTATGGTCTACATGGTGCTTACTTCCTGCCCACCTGAAAATCATTTCTTCATATTGTCTGCAGCGTTTTCTTTCCTCCTTTAATAACGCCCCAAAATTTATTTATAATTCATAAATAAATTTGGCATTTTAATTCATTTATAAGAAATTCATTTAAAAGAGTTCATTTATAAGAAATTTTAATTCATTTATAAGAAATTCATTTATAAGAATTCATTTATAAGAAATTTTTTTCAGAAATGAATATATCAAAGAGGGTTATGGTTTTGTTATATATTCACACATTAGTCCCAAATGGCAAATTCCATTTGCTTTCTTATGGATAAAATTTAATAACAAACTGACTTCAGCTTTGAGGAAATAGAAAGTTTGATTATGTAAAGGAAAAATAATCTTTTGGGTGACACAAGCAAATGAAGGATGTCCTGCCAAGGAATTGTAGATGCAAGGAAATAGTGATTGACAGCTGTTGAGATGAGATCTTTTTATATAAAAGATGGAGAAAGAAATTTGGTTGCCAATGAAAATTTCAGCCCTGGTCAACTCTTGATTACTAGAAGCTGGATTAACGAGTTTGCAGAATATCTATTGGATGGATAGACAATAGAAATGTATTAGACAGTGCATTGTGAGGGATGGGGGAAATTAATGTGGTAAAACAATGTCAGCCTAGTGTCCCAAGAGCTTGGAGCTCTATTCAATGCTACCCTGTACCCCTTTCTTTTTTTTTTTTTAAAATATCTTATTTAAGGAGTGATGTCTGGTCTGTAAAAGGAGCATGATTACTTAAGGGAGTGGGGGGTGGGCAGGAGAAAAGCATCAGTTTTAAGTGAAACCTTCTTTTCAGGTTGGAAAGGAGCCTCAGGGAGCCATCCTTTTCTTAGTTACTGCCTGTTTTTCTAAGCTCCTTTGTGTTCAGTTTCCCAAGTTACACAGGTGGCTACCATGAGTTGGGGTTTTTTTGTTTGTTTTGTTTTGTTTTGTTTTTTCCGTTTGTTTGCTTGTTTTTTGTTTTGTTTTTTGTTTTTTGTTTTGGAGGCACGGGGAACCAAAGCTGGGACCTCCCATGTGGAAAGCCGGTGCTCAACTGCTTGGGCCACATCTGCTCCCTTTAACTTTATTTTAACCATGATTTGTATTGGCTATAACAATTTCTCATCCCTCCTTCCAGCCTTCTCCAACTTGGTTTAATCTTAAGGTAAGAGTCTGTCTTAAATCCAGAAAAAGAGGGGAAACTCTTTTGAAGTATTCCAAATTGCATACTACCCTATTTTTAGGAGTTAATGCTGGTATCCTAGTTCCACAGTGTTGTATCCAGAAAGCTTTTTGTGTACCAGCCCAATAACCAAACCAGGTTTCTCTGGAAGTAGCTTTTCATGGTGGAAAGAACAAAGACTTTGCTCAGTAAAATATACCTTGGATCAAATATCTCTGTCATTTAATAGTTAACACTTATTAGACCAGACACAATTCTCAGTGTTTTGTGTATATTGAGGAAAGGAGAGGAGGGAGAAGTCAAGCCACCTACAAGTGATAGATTTACAAAGCTTCTTTAATTCTCACAACAACACAGGTAAGTATTATTACCCATTTTACAGTTGAGAAAACAGGCACAGAAGTTAATAACTTGTCCAAGGTTACAAACCTGGCAAGTAACAAAGGTAGGATTCAACATCTGGAAGTACGTGTTATCAACCACTGTTTATACTGCATCTTTGTAATAACTTTTTTAACTTTGAAAACAACACTAAGAGGTTAGAGTTAAACCAATGTTACAAATAAAACTGGGCAAAGAGGGTAAAGTAATTTATTCGGCTCACTTTGTAGGGCTGGGATTAGAATTTTTTAGCATCTGACTCTATATAGTTTGCACCTTACTAGCGATGTAACTTCAAAGGAATTACTGAACATTTCTGAGTCTCTATAGCCACATTTATCGAATGAGATAAAGCATATCAGGATAGTTTAAGAGGAATAAATAAAATATATATTCAGGGGTTTATGTAAAGTAAATGCTAGATAAATAAATGTCCCATTTTTCTGTGGGGGAAAAAAAATTCTGAGTTTTAACCTAATTAGAGACTTTCAAAACACAATTCATTCATTCTCTCTCTAGACTGGTTAATTTTGTGCTAAAGCGGTATGTAATTAAACATGAAAATCTTTTAACATTTACAGAAGCTCTTCCCAGGAGTACTTTCTGTTCTCTAGCTGGTCATGTCACCTAAGACAACTCTTCTTTCCTCAGTTTTCAGTTGTCAGTATCTACCTTGCTGTATGTCTTTTCTTATTCATAGTTTGCTTCTTCTCTGTAGTAATACATGGAGCATGGATTGAACCCAGTTATATTCTTCTTTGGCAGAGCATCCATAGATGCTGTTGTACTTTGATCCAGATATAATATTTTTATCTAGAGTTTTGCCCTCTCCCGTCAGAGTTCACATTTTGTAAAAGGAAACTGGCATTTCACACTCGGTTACTACATATTACACAGTGATAACCTCTTTTCCATTTGTCACGTTACCCTTGACCATCTTTCCTACTAATTAGATTAAGAGTTAAACTTATTTCTCTATAAAACCAGGGAAGCCATCCATTAAAAAGCCCAATGCAGAGGTTTTCCAGCTTGGAAGTGCCCTCTTTTTTCATACATTTGGACTTTAAAAATTCAAGTAGAGTTTTGTAGTTTTATTTAGTACACACATTTAAGTAGGGAAAAGTGAAGTTTTGGTATATGGGTGGATGTAGATGTCACAAATATAAAGAGATACTGACAATTAACCTTTTAAACCAAGACCCTGTTGAACTTTGTAATTTTTAACATTGACAGGTCTGTTATTGGTATTGAGATGCTGTAAGGATTATTTCTTGTTGGATGTTGTGTTAGGGTTCTCCAGGGAAACAGAACTGATAGGAGATATATATAAGTAAATAATTTAAATATTATGAGTTTCTTTTTTAATAGGAATTGGCTCACACAACTGTGGGATGGGCAAGTTTGAATTCCATACGGCAGGCCACCAGCTGGGAACTCTGATGAAGATTTTCAATGAATTCCCCAGGAGAAGCTGGCTGGATGAAGTAGAGATGGGAATTCTCCCTTATGAAATCTTCACTTCTCCTGTAAAGGCCTTCAACTGATTGGATGAAACCTCTCAGATTGGATGCAGTCAACTTACTGATGATTTAAATCCACAAAATATCCTCACAAGCCAGTGCTTGCTTGACCAAAGAACTGGACACCATAATCTAGTCAAGTTGACATAAACTTAACCATCACAGATGTTTTCAAATATTCTCTCAATGCTGTTATTTTCCATATCCAACTTGTCCATATAAGTGGTATTCACTACCTGTAATACTTTCTTCCCATTGCTCTTTCCCTTCCCTTAGAAACAATACCAAAATATAAAGGCTTTTAAATAGCCACTGAAATTTAATATATTTCATACTCAATGCCTCTCAGGTGTCCCTGATTACTTAGAAGACTTTTTTCATTGAGATACCCGCTCCAATCAAGATGGCAGAATGAGAAGCTTGAGGGCTCTCTCCCCCATAGAAACTTTCAACAACCAGCAAGAACTGACAGAAACATTTTTCTCAAAGCCCCAGAAAAACAGTTAAAAGAACTGTGGTAATAGGACAAGTGCCAAACTAAGAAAGAGGCCACTTAAAAGTGGTAGGTATAGCTCAGTGGTTGAGCACCTGCTTAGCATGTACCAGGTCCCAGGTTCAATCCCTGCTACCTCCTAAAAAAAAAAAGCAGTAGGATCTCCAGGTTGGCCTCTCTCCCATCCCTCAATAGCCTGTCATGGAGCTGGCCCATGGTCCCAGTGCAGATTCCCAGTTCCAGAGGAAGCAGAGTAACCCTAGAGCACATACTGGGAGTGTGTATGTCTGGTCCGATCTGTCTAATAGCCTGAGGGGCTCGCCGTCCCAGAACTTGTCCTGCATGTAGAGGGCAGTTTGTGGAACTCTCTGACAGAACGCTGTTTCCTAGGGAAGACAGGGCATTTGGAACACTAAATGGGAGAATTCCTAGGCCCACAGGGCAAGCCCAGAACAAGGCATATGTGCAGAAAGGGTCAAGGAGGCCCCTACACTTTGGTCTGGAACAAAGGACAACGCTTGCACAGATCAATCTGCAAAAGACTAGGAATGTGTTTTCTTTTTGTCTTTTTTTTCCTGGTTAGCTCTTGGTAATCAAAGAAAGCTCTGTCTTAATACTTGCTGGATACAAGCTTAACAGACAGATGCCTCAGAGTCTAAATTCCAGTGATAACACATTATACAATCAAAGTATCCAGTTTTCAACCAAAGACTATAAAACATAAAAGAAACAGGAAGCATTGGACCAGGCAAAGGATCAGTGAACTCGAAGATAAGACGATTGAAATCTAGTCCGAGGAGCACACAAAATGAAGAAAAGTGAACAGAGCTTGAGGAACCTGTGGGACACTACCAAGTGTCCCAGTATACGCAATGTTTAGTCCCAGAAGGAGAAAAAAAATATTCAAAGAAATAATGACTGAAAACTTCCCAAATTTGCTGAGACTTGAATATGCACATCCCAAGATGCTCAGCAAGCTCCAAACAGGATAAACACAAATAGACCCATGCTGTACCATGTTTTAATCAAATTGTCTAATGCCAAAGATAGGAAATTCTGAAAGCCGCAACAGAGAAGTAATGTGTTTCATACAGGGGAGCCTCGAAAAGATTAAGTGCCAATTTCTCATCAGTAACCATGGAGGCAGGAAGGCAGTGGGATGATATATTTAATGTGCTGAAAGCAAAAATTGCTCACCAAGAATTCTATATCTAAACTGTCCTTCAAAAATGAGGGAGGACTAAGACATTCCCAGATAAACAAAAGCTGAGGGAGCCCTACAAAAATGCTAAAGGGAGTTCTGCAGGTTGAAAGTAAAGTACATTAGACAATTGACCAAACCCACCTGAAGAAATAAAAGATATCCAGTAAAGACAGTGACATGGTGTTTTAGTTCCCCAGCTGCTAAAACAAATACCATACAATGGGTTGGCTTAAGCAATGGGATAGATTGACTCACAGTTTCAGAGGCTAGAAGGTTTGCATCTACCCAGGGTTTGGCATCTTCTGGCTGGCTGGCAGCCTTTGGGGTTCCGTTTTTCCCGTCACATGGCAATGTCCTCTCTCTTCCAGGTCCTGTTGACTTCTGGCTTCTGGCTTCTATCCATGGCTTCTCCTTCTGTGTTTAATTTCCTTTGTTTATTAGAATTTCAGCCTTATTGAATTGAAGCCCGTCCTCGTTCGGTTTAGGCTCACCTTAACTAATAATATCTTCAAAGTTGGGACCTGAACTGAACATGCCTTTTGTGAGGGGACATGATACAAAATCTCTATCACAGGGGTAAATATAAATGCCAATTCTATTGTATTTTTTATTTATAACTCTACTTTTTATTTCCTTCAGGATTTAAAAGGCAGATGCACAAAATATAAGGATAAATCAGTGGTAGAAATATGTAATGGGTAATAACTACATAAAGGTGGGGGGACATAGGTGTATACATAGTTTATGTATGCTATTGAAGTTGTTAAGTTGGTATCAAAAAAAACAAGATTGTTATAGATTTAGGATGTTAAATTTAAGCCCTAAGGTAAACACAAAGAAAATAATCAGAATATGCAATTCAAAGAGACAGAAAAGAGAGTACAGGTTATGGGGGAAGAGGCAGGGGTAATGGGGAGTTACTGCAAAATGAGTGTAGGATTTCTGTTTGGGGTGAAGGGAAAGTTCTAGTAATAGATGGTGGTGAGGGTATTGCAACATTGTGAAGGTGATTAATCTCACTGAATGGTATGCTTGGGAGGGTTTGAAATGGGAAGATTTAGGTTTTATATATGTTTCCACAATTTAAAAAGAGAAATTAAAGAGACAATGACAATTAAATGCAATATATGATACTAGATGGTATGTAAGAGCGGAGGAGAAAAGTCTCAAATGGACATTACTGAGTCATAAGAGAAAAAAAAAGAAATATAGAATGGATGAACTTGATAGTAAGCCTAATACTGTGATTGCAAAGGGAGAAGATAGAGCTTCTGAAGAGGAAAAGGAAGATTAAAACATAAATGGGAATGTGACTCATCAAGTAATCTCTTACTTCAGTAGTTGTCATAAAGATGTTAACAAATTCAGAACTGTTCAGTGGTAAAATGAAGTCAGTTGAATTGTTCAATGAATAGTTCAAATCCTTATCACTGTAATTAAGATGATGATGTCAGCCACCTTGAGGATGGTGATAATGAAAATGACCCTGATGTTTTACGGTTTAGAGATGATTCTTTACCAATGATATATTTTTCTCATACCTAAGAAGGTCTGAATAAAAACTGGAAAAAGTACCACTTTAAAATTTCATGAAAAAAAAAGAAGCAGACAAATATAAACAAAAGAACAGCTCTGGCAGTGGTCATTCTGCCCAGGAGCTGCCTACCATTATGACATTTAAAGAGTCTTTGTTGATGTAGTAAATGGAGAATACTTCCCTTGTAAATCAATACTGAAGTCCCTAAGCAGAGAAAACAGTGTAGTGATAACTGTGAAAACAGTGCTGCTAAATTTTGTCATAGACAGGGAGTTCTGAGTAGTATTAACTGTAAAGAAGCACTTGGAGTGACAACAATTGAGAGCATTTTGGAAGAACAACACAAGAACATCATCAAAAGGAATTTTTATCACCCTCTTTAACATCTCATCCAGCCATTGCTCATCCTGTGCTATCCACTATTCCAGAACAAAAAGTTTTGTGATATGTGTCAGAAGAAACTACCGTGAGGGTTTCAAAGTTCAAAGCTGCCAGATTGCAACAGGAAAACTAGGCTTTAGCTGGGAAATGGGAGTTTACATCCTGAAACCTAGTTTTGTATTGGTTTAGAATATCTATAGCAAAATATATTACATGTAGTTTGAAATAGATCCTGAGTTGATTTGGCATCAAGTTCTCTTACCCTTATCAGTGTTATTAAAATTAAATGTTTAAATACTTAATATTCATCTTATTTTTATTAATTCCCTGAATACCATCTACACCCTTGTCTAAGTTTACCTTATGATGCTGTGGCAGCACTTCAGATTATTTCTTAAGGAATACTGTTTATAAGCTTTGTTTCGTGTTTGAAGCTAAATACAGGTAATTTTATACAAGTTGTGAAACCACCCATAAACAAGAGAATGAGAAAAAAAATACAGACTTCGTCTTGAAATTAGGAAACATCTATAATCTTGAACCTCAGTACACGAAGATTGAAAGTGGATGGATGGATTAACTGATTTAGAACAGAGTAGTCAGACATGCATGCCTGCCAGGGAGTATGTCATTGAGAAGCAAGTGGATTTGCTCTGCGAACTCTGTAAAAGCTCAGGAATGGGAAGCACTAGGTTAATACTACAGCAAGGAGATAAAAAATGGGGACTTGGTTAAAAATGTTAGAATTCGCTGATAGTTCTTACCTACTGCTCTCAGCCAGGTGACTACCCCTCCAGTTCTGGAATACCAGGCACAGAGGGGATGGAGGGGTGGTTAAAAATGTAGACCTGAAAATGGTCCCTAAGTTGTTTGTGCAGTAAACTGAAACGCCCCAACCCATCTGCTCTCTTCTGTCTTGCAACCAGGCTTATTGCCCTCCCAGCTAAGGATGCCTCTGGAGGATCTTCTGTAGAGAAACACAGAGGACATGGATACCAGTATTTGGTAGTTTCCCATCAGGCTTTCTGCCCAAATCTCCTATGGTAAAGCCCACTAGTCAACTGCCCACACACATATATACACATTTGCACACACATGTGCAGTGTTTTTTGTACTGCAGAGTTTTAAAATATGGTTAGATAGCCAGGGATCGCCAAAATTTTGAGACATCTGTATTCCCCCAGCATAGCAGAGACTCAAATAAACTGGAGGAAGGAGCAATTCAAAAAACGGACCATGTATGAACAAGCATTTTAAGCTAGCTCAGTGGGCTAGCAGCCAATCAAATTCTGTTTGGCCGTCATCCTTCCCCTTGCATCAGTGTTTATATAATAATTTGAATATTTTTGTTGAACTTTGCTCTTATTTCTTTGAACAAGAGTTAAATGGAAAAATGAAAAGTCAGAATAGTACTTGCAGAGTATAGAGCTCAACATATAATTCTATTAATATAAAATTCTGGAAATAAGCCATCAATATTTATGTCTAGAAGACAGTGAGGTTAGAAGTTTTATTTCTTCTCTCTCTTTGGGGACAGATTCCCTCCTCCCTCACCTCATTCATAACTTGTAAGCTTGTTCATTTTCATTGTTTAAGGCACCTTTCTGTCCATGTTAAATGGGACACAAAATAAGTTTGGTAAGTATATTTAGATAGCTTTGTTGGTTAAGAGACCAGACTTTGGAGCCAGATTGCCTGGCTTCAGTTCCTGCTTCCACACATACTATATGTGTGAACTCAGGCAAAGTATTTACCTCTTTTTTTCCTAGGGCTATCATGGCAATTTAATACTGTTTTAGCAATAGCTAGAAATGTATACATTTCAGTAGTTCAATTTATTAAAGTTAATTGTTTGTGAGAAGATAACTATTATCCAAAATACCAGTCCAGATCTTAATGTGTCTTCTTCCTCTTGTGCAGTATTACCCAAAATATGTTCAGTAGTACTTAGTCCTTCAGGATACTCCGTGAAAAATGCATTAGATGCTAAAATAAGATTTGGAAGTGTTGCATACTACTCTGGTAAAGACTTTAAGATGCCTTATGCTTAAGAAACCCTTTTAACCCAGCATTTTCCTAAACTTAAATTTGATTCTAGGATTTCTTATCCCAGTATACCAACTCTGCACCTCCCATCAAACTGGTATTCCAAAACACACTTTGGAAATTCATGATAGAGTAATTGGCTTAATGATGACTGTTGTTAAGTATGTACTAAATTATAAAGAATCTTGGGTGATGTTTTGAGGTAATATATTGCCTTGGCTTGATATTTTAGTGTTTTGCATGCTGTTGAGAGCCTAAGGAAGAATAATTTTGTTTATCAGTAAACAAATGAATGGTTTTAGATGTCATTGGAAAGAGATAGATAAATTAATTTAAATTGCTAAGATATTTCTATGCTCTTTCTCATTTAGGACAAAACTTTTGGTCTGAAGAATAAGAAAGGAGCAAAGCAACAGAAGTTTATCAAAGCTGTCACTCATCAAGTTAAGTTTGGTCAACAAAATCCTCGTCAGGTAAATAATTTAAATTGTATCTTTTCATACTTTCTTCATATGGATATATAATACACATCATCTGTTACAGGTAAAAATATTTGGTATTGTAATTATATTTTAGTATATATTATATTTAGTACAGAATCCTGCTCTATGAACCTTTCTGAAGCTCACCTTTCTTACTCAGCAGTACTTCTTTAATATTTCTCCAAGCTATTTGATATAGCTCTGATTTATTCTAATGACGGCATACTATTCTACAATATTTATTTACCATATCCATCCATTTCACTATTCATAACTGATCACTGTTTCCAGCTGACATAAGACCAGTTCTACAAGAAATATCTTCAAGCATGTGTCCTTACATGTGTTTTTTGTTTGTTTGTTTTTTATTTCTGTGGCATAAATTTCCTTGTGATAGAATTTCTAGGTCAGGGGAAAATGTATTTCTAATTTTAATAAATATTGCCTGATCACTTTTCTACACAGGCTGTAATGCTTCATATTTTCACTTACAGTACATGAGTAGTAGGTACTAAAGTTCTCTTTAATGTTTTCCAATCTGGTAAATGTAAAGTGGTATCTTGTTACTTTTTTCCCCTTACTACTAGTGAGTTCAACTATTTTCTCATATGCTTGTTGGCTGCTGAGCTACATCCACTCCCCAATGAAAGTTGGGGTTTTTTGTTTGTTTTTAGGAGGTACTGGGGATTGAACCTGGGATCTTGTACATGGGAAGCAGGCACTCAGCCACTTGAGCTATATCCGCTTCCCGAAATCCTTTGCTTTTTTCATTGTCTTTTTCTTGTCATTTATGAGAGATAACCTTTTGTCTCATTTCAGATAATTGATGACATTTCAGTTACATTTTGCTGTACAACAAACTTTAGTTTTTATACTGACAGTTACATCTAGCGTTTCTTTTATGTAATTAAAAGGTTTCTCATGCCACTGGATTATACATGTTTTCTTAGACTTTTTTTTTTAATTATTTAATTTCACAATTGGCAATTTGTCATATAAATTTATTTGATATATCAAGTTTATTTTCTTTCACTTGAATAGCTACTTACACCAGCATCACTTATCCCACTGAATTGAACTACTGCTATTGACATATATTAAAGTCTCACATATATTAGGAGCTATTTCTGGATTCTCTTTTCTGCTCTGCTTATTGTCTGTCCTTGAACCAATATCATATTGATTTTATTGTGGCCTAATAATATATCCTGTTGTCTAAGTCAAGTCCATTCCCCCTGTTACTTTTTTTCTGTTTTTCTTGGCTTTTCTCAGGCATTTATTTTACCATATGAATTTCAAAGTTTTATTTTTTAAAGTACTTTTTTTTTTTTTTT
>JAQZBX010090261.1:0-12533 GCA_029593785.1 Cabassous unicinctus
ATTGTTAAATGCCTGTATTTTTTCACACTATTAAAATGAGATATAATTAACTACTTGCACAATTGTTAAGCTCTAGAATCAGAAATACACATGATGTCATTCTAGTAATAGTCATTTTATGATTGCTCCACATGAAATATCCATCTTGTGTAGGAAATATTTATATTCTCAGACCCCAAACTGTGCTGTAGAATGAAGAACTACTTGTGGAAAACCCAGTGGAGCACTGTATTTATTGGATAAAAACTTCTTTAAATGAGTACCTCATTTGGCTTATTCACAGATGAATTAGCTCCCTGTCAATAGGATAAATGAAGGGTTTGCTCTCTGAGACCAGAGGAGGTTTAAAGAGAAAGAAAGGGGGCAAATGTGGCTCAAATGGTTGGGCGCCCATCTGCCATATGGAGGGACCTGGGTTCAATCCCCGCGACCTGCCGCTAAAATTAAAAAAAAAAAAATATATATATATATAGAAGGCACATGGGTTGCCAGGCTCTGTGTGCTGGTGAGCCGCCAGGCCCCGGGAGCCATGCAGCAAGATGATGATGTAAAAGGAGGGAGACAAGACGAGATGCTCCAAAAGCCCTGAAAACCAGGGGCCAAGGTGGCGCAGATGGCAGAGCTCCTCTCTCCTACATCACAGGTCTCCAGGATCGAATCCTGGTGAGGACTGGAGGAGGAAGATAAGAAGAGATGAAACAGACAGAGAGAATTGTCCAGCGAATGGACACAAAACAGCAAATGGGGAAGGGGTGGTTTAAAATGGATCAAGTAAATAAATAAATCTTTAAAAAAACAAATAAAAAGAAAGAAACCCCCATTCTTCCATGCTGGAGGTGCTGTATTCCTAGTACAGGAGCCAGAGAACCTATATATGGATCCCATATCTTTCACTTCCTGGAATTTTTGACATAATAAATATCCAATTATATTTTTAATATCATATTTTAATTATTATTTGAGAAGCAGATTTATTGATGAAATACTATCTCAAGAAATATTTATATACCTTTTTTCCCCAAATATATGTCAGAGAGGTTGAAGCCTATCTTATACATTTAATTGGACTACACAATCCTGGAAATCTTAAAATGTGTCTCAGACTGCACAAAAGGTGTACTCTCCTCTTGTCCTTTTTCATTTATTCTTTTTTATGAGGTACTTGGGATTGAACCCAGGACCTTGTACATGGGAAGCAGGTGCTCAAGCATTTGAGCTTCATTGGCTTCCCTCTCCATTTATTCTTATTGCTTTAATTTCTGTGAAAATTTGCCAAATTCTTTTAAAAATGAGGGCCTATTAAATGGAGAATAATAGTTTCCATAAAAAGTCGACACAGAACATTAAAATGCTATTTTTTTCTTGTCTGTGGTTCTACTGCATCTCCCTGGAAATGATGAAAGTACAGGTAGAAAGCCACTCTTTGTACAGAAGCCATGATACATGTTCTTTTCCCTGTGAAGAACTAAAGTATAATCAATGTTTAAGAGATCTTTTAAAAATTGGTACCCTATTATGTATAATCCTTACTGTATAGGCTCTGGGGAATCAGATCATGAGATTTAGTAATTTCCCCCCAACCACTTGGAAATTGCAGGTCGGATTGCCAAGGAAGAATACTGGCCAGGTGCTCAGTGTCTGGAGTCTCACTACTGAGATTTAACCTGGCTTCATCCCTTTCTACATCAGAACATGTCAACAATTAAATAAACATGACATGCTCATTTCCGTATCTGTAAAACTGCAATACTATTTGCACATGTATCTTGGGGATGATTATGCAGATGAAAGGAGAGAAGATATTTAGAAAGTGAGCTCAGAGCATCACACTAGGAAGCCTTCAATAACGCTTCATGATATTCTGGCTTCTGTCATCTTCCTTGTCATCATTATCACAATCCTCACCTTCATGATAATTTAGGACTGCTTAGTGGACAGTTTAGAGTGATCTATTTCTCTTATGGTAAAGGCTATTTCAATGGATACTGGAATTTGTGGTGGAGAAGAGAAGGACTAGCAATGACAATTAATAAAATCCATAATCAAATCAATAATATAAAGTCCCAAAGTCTCTGAACTGAAACTTTGCCATACAGAGCCCACTCATTTGGCTACCTCTCTGGCTTTGTTTTAATGATAAGAAAACAATGCTCCCACATACCCTACTACATCCAATATCTCCTATGGAACTAACTGGACTGAGCTGTGTTTTTTCTGGGGCATGGCCAAGGACTGTGAATCCATTGCTGCTTCTTGGCCAGGTTAGTGAAGGAAGTTGAGACTCTGTACTTTGACCCGGAAGGAAGACTTGGTCTGGCATGGGCCTCCTAATACAATGACTCTCGGATGAGAGCCTGCTTAAGTGAAACTCACAATCCGAAGTCCTTTAGGTCACGGCTGAACATTTAATGTTGTATGATCTTGAGATTTCATTTCTCACAGGTCATAATTAGACAAATTGGTCCATATCATCTGAATCTCTCAGGATTTGATAATGGTCTCATTATGAATGTAACAGGAGATGGAGAAAAGTGAATTTTCTTCATAGGGTTTGAGCCCTATTTCAACTATATGGAAGCTCTGCTGTATCCCTCAATTTTAACTTTGAATTTATGAGGATTTTAACAAAATGCAGACAAATTTTTCCAATATAAAGAATCAATGTATCAAATTTTAAATTAATTTTGCTATAAAAATAAAAAGTTTATAAACACTCTATACCCACCCCACTTCTGCACTCTTCTCAGCGTTTGGTAACCTGTAATCAACTATCTTTCTATATGAATTTGCTATTTATTGGTATTTCATAAAATGATAAAATGCAGTATTTGTCCATAAAATAAGTGTTACTAATTTCCTAGCACATAATGTGCTTTTCATTTGATTTTTAATTTGCTATTTATTTTTGTTTTTTAATTTTATTGAAGAATATCATAAGCTATAAGTGTATAGTAAAAGTTGTCAACTTACAAAACATACATGCATAACATCATACAGGGGTCCCGAACATCAACCTACCACCAACACCTTGCATTGTTATGAGATATTTGTTACAAATTATGAAAGAATATCATTAAAATCTTACTTCTATTTATAGACCATATCTTACATTTAGTGTATTTTCCCCCCAACCAACCCCATTATTATTTTTTAAATATATTTTTATTACATAAGTTGTGAACTTACAAGACAATCATGCACATGTGCATGATTCCCAAAGAACACCCCTCTTACAACACACCACACCATGGTGGAAAATTTGTTTCAGATTATGAGATAACATCGTTAGACTATCACAACCAACCATGGTTCATAGTGTACATTTGGCACACTTTGTCTATACTCTCCCATTATCAACACAGTACATCTTTGGCATAAATGCATGTGTATTACAACATTGCTGTTAATCACAGTCCATAGGTCACACCAATTGTATTTTTCCCTTGCTTCTCCACATTCCCACCACTCTGCAATTCCCACCACATCTGCTGTAGCTCACAGAAGGACAATCCATCATCTCTACCATCAACAACAATTCTCATGCACCTCTGGGTTCACTATGTTATGCAGTCCCTAGCTTATTCTCTAGGTTTCTTTCAATTGACATTTACATCCCTAGACTACCCTTTGCAGCTACATTCCCATTTATAAACCAGCTGCTACTCACTGTAATGTTTTACTATCAACTCTATACATTTACACACTTTTACAGTAAAGTTAATTAAAACCTCAACATACATTAAGCATCAGCAGTCTTTCCCAGCCCTCTTTGTATCTCCTTTATGAATCCTCCACCTACCACCAGGTCTTGAAGAAGTTTTCCTACATTTTCTTCTGGAAGCTTTTATGGTTCTTGCTTTTATATTTAGGTTTGATCCATTTTGAGTTAATTTTTGTATAAGGTGTGAGATAGGGGTCCTCTTTCTTTGTTTTGGCTATGGATATACAGTACTCCCAGCACCATTTGTTGAATAGAGTGTTCTTACCCAGCTGGGTGGGTTTGACAGGCTTGTCAAAAATCACTTGACTGTAGTAGTGAGGGTCTTTTTCTGAATCATTAGTTAGGTTCCATTGGTCTACGTGTCTATCTTTATGCCAGTATCATGCTGTTTTGCTTTGTTTTTATCACTGTAGCTCAGTAATATGCTTTAAAGTCAGGAAGTGAGAGTCTTCCAACTTGAGTTTCCTTTTTAAGAAGTTTCTGTCTAATCAGGACTCCTTACCCTTCCCAATAAATTTTATAATTGTGTTTTCCACTTGTTTTAAAAATGGTGGTGGAATTTTTGTGAGGATTGCATTGAATCTGTACATCAATTTGGGTAGAATTGGCATCTTAAGGATATTTAGTCTTTCAGTCCATGAGCATAAAATGTTCTTTCAATTATTTAGGTCTTTTAAAAATTTCTTTTAATAATACATTGTAGTTTTCTGAATACAAGTTCTTTACATACTTGGTTAAGTTTATTCCTAAATATTTGATTATTTTATTCACTATTGTAAATGGGATTTTTTCCCCCTGACTCCCTCCTCAGATTGTGCATTACTAGTGTCTTTTAAAGTCAATTTCATGTGATATAAGTATACTTACTCTGGCTGTTTTTGATTACTGCATGTGTGGACTATCTTTTTCCAGCCTTTCACTTTCAATCTATTGGTATCCTTGGGTCTAAGGTGAGTCTCTTGTAAACAGCATATAGATGGCTCATATTTTCTTATCCATTTCACTCGCCTGTGTCTTTTGACTGGGGAGTTTAATCCATTAACATTCAATGTTATTACTGTAAAGGCAGTTCTTATTTCACTCATTTTGACCTTTGGGTTTTATCTGTCATATTATTTTTACCATTCATTTGTCATATTTAGTTACTTTTAGTGATATTATCTTCACTTCTTTATTTTTAAAATTTTTATTTTTATTTTTTATTTTGCCGGGAGCTCCCGGGGATCAAACCTGGGCCCTGCATATGGGAGACAAATGCCCAAACATTTGAGCCACATCCACCCCCCAGTCTTCACTTCTAGACTCTCTTTCAAGCCTATCTTTCCTGTCTTTTCCTTTCAGACTGTAGCATACCCTTCAATATTTCCTGCAAAGCTGGTCTTTTTGTTATAACCTCTCAGTTTCTGTTTATCTGTGACTATTCTAAACTCACCCTCATTTTTGAAGGACGATCTTGCCAGGTATAAGATTCTTGCCTGGAAGATTTTCTCTTGCAATATCTTAAATATATCATACCACTGCCTTCTTGCCTCCATGATTTTTTATGAGAATTCAGCACTTAATCTTATTGGGTATCCCTTATATGTTATGAATTGCTTTTATCATGTTGCTCTCAGAATTATCTCTTTGTCTTCTGCATTTGACATTCTGTTTAGTATGTGTCTTGGAATTGGTCTATTCATTTATCATATGGGAGTATGTTGTGATTCTTGGACACAGATATATATGTCTTTCAATAGGGTTGGGAAATGTTTTACCATTATTTCTTCAGATATTCCTTCTGCCCCTGTTTGCTTCTCTTCTCTTTCTTGGACACCCATAACACATATGTTTGCATGTCTCTTGCTGTCATATACTACCCTGTGACTTTGTTCAAATTTTTCCATTCTTTTCTTCATCTGTTTTTTGTATGTTCACTTTCAGAGGCCATGTCTTCAAGCTCACTGATCCTTTCCTCTGCCTTCTCAAATATGCTGTTATGTGACTCCAGTGTATTTTTAATTTCATTTATTGTGCCTTTTATTCCCATAAGATCTGCTCTTTTTCTATGTATGCTTTCAAATTCTTCTTTGTGCTTACACAATGTCTTCTTGATATCCTTAATCTCTTTAGCCTACTCATTGAATTTATTAAGGAGATTTGTTTCAACATCTATGATTAGTAGGCTCAACTCCTTTATGTCATGTGGAGGCTTATCTTGTTCCTTTAACTGGGCCATATCTTCCTGTTTCTTGATATGGATTGTAATTTTTTGTTAGTGTATTGGCATCTGGCTTTTAGATGTATTTACTCTGGGTGCAGTTTGTCTCTTTAGTTTAGGGATTTCTTGCCCTTTCTCCCTTGCTGGTTGTGTAGTAGGAGCTGAAGATGTAATTGGTCTGGTAAGTTGTGGAGGATGAAGATTCCTTTATTGTCCCAGGGACTGATGAAGCTTCTTCCACCTTTCTCCTTTGCCATGGGTAGGGACAGAGCCACAGCCATTTGTAATAATCCAAATCATACAGACCAAGACCATATGTGATTGCCCATGAGAGACTGATGATTCTTCATGCCTCTTCCTCCCCTGTCTGCAATGTTGATGGAGTTGCAGGTATGGGCAGCAATCTATTCTGTGTGGGCCCAAAATGACCTCAGTTGCCCAGGTAGACTGATGAAACACCCCTCTTCCTAGGGTGGGGATGGACCAACTGGACTTCCCAACAATCTAATTCATGTGGGACTAATGCACCTGTAGTTGCCCTGAGAGACTGAGGAAGTACTGTTCTTTCTGCCCTTTAGTGGGTGGGAATGGAACCACTGACACCTAACAGTTCAGGCTGTGTGGGCTGGAAGTGCCTGCCATGGCTCAGAGAGGTTGAGG
The DNA here is from genome assembly GCA_029593785.1 of Cabassous unicinctus. Classification (NCBI taxonomy): domain Eukaryota; kingdom Metazoa; phylum Chordata; class Mammalia; order Cingulata; family Chlamyphoridae; genus Cabassous; species Cabassous unicinctus. The sequence continues at coordinate 6,582 of JAQZBX010090261.1, forward strand.
AAACATGAGCCCCTTCCTATCATATGGGGTGGTGGGGGTGGATACCCAGGAAGCCAAAAGTTCAATCCTTGTATACCTAGATTACATGCCATTGTCTGGAGAGAATGAGGATACACCAGCTCCCTCCTACCCTATTGGGGGGTGGGAGTGGAACCACAGGTACCAAGCATTCCAGACTGTGCCAGTGAAAAGTGCCTGCTCTTGCCCAGAAAGGCTGAGGAAATGCAGCTCCCCTTCTACCTTATTTGGGGGTAGGGATGGAGCTATAGTTGTCTGAATATTCAGTATGTGTGGGCCAAAAGCACCTGCAGTTACCCAGACAGGTTGAGGAAACACATCTCCCTTCCAATCCTATTGGGACACAGGAATAAAGCTACAGGTGTCTGACTATTCAGTCTATGTGGGACCAAAGCACATACAGTTGCCCAGTGAGGCTGAAAAATCCCATCCTCTTCCTATTCTATGGGGTTGGAGGTGTGAGGATGGATTGAAACTGATCATCAATTTAGTTTGTATGGGCTGAAAGCACCTGTGAGTTGCCCAGAGAGGCTGAGGAAACACAGCTCCTCTTCTCTCTTACTGGGGTGTGGGTTTGGAGCCCAAGGTGTCTGGCTATTCAGTCTGTGCTGGTTGAATGTACCTCCAGTTACCTGGAGAGGCTGATGTAGGTCCTGCCAGCTTCCTCCCTGCCAGAGGTGTGACTGCAGCCTAGGCTAGGGCTGCAATCAGATCTGGATGGAAAGAAGCTGGCCCCTAACAATACCCTGATTTTCAGTCAGCCCAGCTTCCTCTCATGCTGGGGATGGTGTTAAAATGATGGCTACAGGCCTTTTACTGACTTGGACAGGTTCAAGCATTAGCTGTTCTTAGGATTATACTTTAGTCAGCCTAATTTACTAATTAGTAGCTAAAGCAGTGCCCAACTGTCTCTTCCTCCCCATTTTTGGAAATGGGTTTCCAACTCCAGTCATGGAGTACAGGTGTCTTGCACTGAGGAAACAAGAGTCTGCAGTATGGAGTGCTGTACTCACAAATCTCTGCAGATGGGCAGACTCCTCTTTCCATTCTTTCAAGGATATTGCAGAATTCTCTTCTGGTCTCTTGGAGGCCCAAAACAGATGATTTAGATATCTCTGTGTGATTACTAAATGCCCTGTAGCACGAGTTGACTGTTGGAGTTCTTTACTCTGCTGCCATCTTGCCCCTCCCTCTACAGAATATTTCGATGTATCACTTTTTCCATAGCCCCCAGGGGTTGTTACTTTTCTCAAAATATTCTTATAAATTCTTGTATAATTTATCTTCCATATGATATTAAGAATCAAAATCCCTACTTCCATAAATATTTTATTAGTATTTTAACTTCATTACATTGAAACAAATATTTTTAGAACAACTTCCCCAAAATATTGTTACAATTCTAAAATTTTATATATCTTTTATTTTGGATAATTTCTCTTTCATAAAGCATTATGTCTTTCTGCCTGACTTTTATCTTAAGTATTTGATGAGTAGATACTGTAATGATCTAATTAAGGAGCTCATTTTAAAAAATATATATCATGCATTTTTAAAATATCTTTTTTAATTTTTAAAAAAGATATTTAGTTTACAAAAATGTTATATAAAAATGGAGAGGATTCCCATATACCCCACTCCCGACCCTACCTACAATTTCCCACATTAACAACATACTTCCTTAGTGTGGTATATTTGTTACTATTAAACACATATTGGAGCTTTGCCAGTAAGTGTGGTGTAGCCATTTGGCAATTTGATGTAATTTTGAATTCCAAAAATATAATTGGATCACCTTGTAAACTGATCTGTTAATCTGGGCATGATTAAGTTATGATTAGGGCATTGACTTGGCCTCATCAGTAGGGTGTTGAGCCCCACCCCTAGATGGGTTGGGGAATCAAATATAAAAGGCAAGGCAAAGGACAGAGGGAGCAGTTTTTGAGAAACAATTTTGATGTTGGAGTTTTGATGTTGCAGAGAAGGCCCCAGGAGAAGTGAGCCATTCACCTGATAGTCTACAGCTGACATTGTGGAGGAACCAGAGATGCTAAGCCCAGAGAGAAATGAAGCCCCGGGAAGAGAGGAACCTAAGAAGCCTGAACCCTGGCAAACGTCAGCAGCTGTCTTGCTCCAACACGTGGCAATGGACTTTTATGAGAGAAGAAACTTAACGCTTTATGGCCTGGTATCTGCAGACTTCTACCCCAAATAAATACCCTTTATAAAGGCCAACCCATTTTTGGTATTTCACTTTAGTGCCCCTTTGGCTGACTAATACAGAATATGGTAACAAGGAGTGGGGAAGTGCTTTTGCATACACCAAAATGTTGGAACGGTTTCATAAATGGGTAAGGGGTATTTTTTGGAGGAATTGTGAAATGCTTGATGGAAAAGGCTTAGATCACTTTGAAGAGACTGTTGATAGTAATATGGATCCTAAGGAGACTTTCTATGATGCCTTAGAAATAAATGATGAAACTATTATAGGAAACTGGAGGAAAGGCAATCCATGTTTTAAAGTTGCAGAGAACTTAGCAAGATTAACTCCTGGTGTTATATGGAAGACAGAATTTGACAATGGTGAACCAGAGCATTTAGCTGAAGAACTTTCCAAGGTAAGCTTGGAGAATGTGGCTTGGCTTCTCCTTGCAGCTTATAGCAAAATACTAGATGAGCGAAATACACTAAGGAGTGAACTTTTGGGCACAAAGAAAACAGAAACTGATTCCAGAACTTCCAAGTTTCTGGAAATCAAATTCCCAGATGAAAGTGCCCTATTTGAAGACTTTAGTAAACTTGGAAATCATAACTCAGAATTGAAGATGCAGTTATCTCGGAAAGACTTCTGGAAAGTGTTACTGACTGATGGCTTGGACCCCTGCTTCTTTCATGCTAAGCCAACAACGTTTTTGAGAGTGCTATATGAACAAAACCACTGTCAGCTTGGACAAAAGAGGACATGGAAAGGAAAGATTGAAGGAGAAACAGCTTTAATAAGAAAATTATGGAAGCTGAGATCTGGAACTAAGACATCACCTTGGGCCAAGTGAGGAGCCCCACTCATGTGTACAGAGAGGGTGAGTTTGCCCCAGGAGTTGAAGAGGGTGGATATCCCCACCCAATGTTCAGGAAGAGTTTTGCTGCCCCAGGGTACAGGCAGGGTGGAGCACATTCCTAAAAGTTTAGGGCGGTTAAGGTCAGCACCCCATAAGTATGAGAAGCGTGCTCCTGTCCCCTATGGATTAGAGAAGTCCAGGTGGTCATCCCATTGCTCTGAGAGGGTTGAACCTGTATACCAAAGTTAAGGAAGGCCAGGTGGTGAACTCATTGCTCTGAGGATTGGACCTGTATGCCAAAGGTTAGGGGGAATGTTGTCTTCACCTCACTATACTAGGGGGCCTAAGACTCTAACCCAAATATTGGGTAAGGTGTGGCAATCACCCCAACACTCTTGGAGGGTGAGGTCTGGAGCTTGGTCAACACCCAGATGCTTGATGACGGTGGAACCAAGAAAATGGCCATTGGGCAAGCCTGTGGAAAGGGTGGGTTCCCATGTGGCCCCAAGGAGAAGAAACCATCATTTCATTCTTATAATGATGGTTTCTTCTCCTTGGGGCCACATGATTTTGAAATTGAATGGAGGATACCCTGCAGGTTTACTGAACTGTAGACGATCCATGACTCATGTTTCATATCCCAATTTCTCCTTATGATAAAGAAAATGTTTATCCTTTTTCTTTCCATTTGTGTATTGGAAGCAGTTAAATGGTTTTGTAAGTTTCAGAGGTCTACAGCAGACGGGATTTTGCCTGAAGACAAACTGTATTTCTTTAAACTGCCTATGATATCATTTTGTGCTTGAATTATTACTGATTTAAGGTTTTTTTTTTAATACTGTAATGTATTTTTGGAATTCAGAGGGTGGAATGTAGCCATTTGGCAATTTGATGCAATTATGAATTCCAAAAATATAATTGGATCATGCTTGTAAACTGATCTGTTAATGTCGGCATGATTAAGTTATGATTAGGGCATTGACTTGGCCATGTCAGTAGGGTGTTGAGCCCCACCCCTTGGTGGGTGGGGGAATCAAATATAAAAGGCAAGGCAAAGGACAGGGGGAGCGGTTTTTGAGAAGCAGTTCTGATGTTGGCATTTTGATGTTGGAGAGAAGACCCCAGGAAAAGTGAGCCATTCACCAGATTGTCTACAGCTGAACTTGTGGAGGAACCAGAGGAGCTAAGCCCAGAGAGAAACACAGCCCCGGGAAGAGAGGAACCAAAGAAGCCTGAACCCTGGCAAATGTCGGCAGCTCTCTTGCTCCAACACGTGGCAATGGACTTTGGTGAGAGAAGAAACTTAACGCTTTATGGCCTTGTATCTGCAGACTTCTACCCCAAATAAATATCCTTTATAAAGACCAACCCATTTTTGGTATTTCATATTGGCACCCCTTTGGCTGACTAATACTTGTGGATTATAGTTTACAGTATCATTTAAACTCTTTCCTACACAATTTTGTAAGTTATTACAAGATATATAATGGCCTGTATCTGTCATTGCAATCTCATTCGGGAGAATTCTAATGTCCTGAATATGCTCCTATATTGCACCTATTTTTCCTCTCCCTCCCCACGGAACGTCCAGGGGCCACTGCCTCCAAATCAATAATACAAGTTCTTCCCTTGCTAGAATAACAATAAGTCTAGAGTAGAATAACAGTAAACCTACTGTAGACCATTGTTCTTTCCCCAATCCTGAGGATTCTGGGATGGTGATGCCCACTCCACCTCTAATTGAAAGGGGGCTTAGATTCCATGGGACAGATAAATGGGACTTTTTTTTTAAAATAATTTTTATTTTTTAAAAGATACTTAGATTATATAAATGTTACACAAAAATTATAGGTATTCCCATATGCCCCACCTCCCACACCCCCCACAAACTCCCACATAAACATCTTTCATTAGTGTGGCACATCACCTGCAATAGATATACACATCCTGAGGCTTTGCCACTAAGCATGGACCATAGTTCACATTGTAACCACACTCTCTCCAACACAGCTCTGCACGTTATAGGCTGATATAAAATGGCCTATATCTGTCATTGCAAAGTCACTCAGGATAATTCCCAAGTCCTGAAAAAGCCCTTGTATTACAACTGCTTTTCCCTTTCCCTGCCCCCAAAGCATCCAGTGGCCACTGGCTCCACATTAATGTTGTAATTTCTTCCATTGCTTAAATCACAATATGTGTATAACAGAATACCTGTAAGTCAATTCAGGTCCATAGCTCTTCCCCAAATACTGAGGATTCTTGGATGGTGATGTCCATCCCACCTCCAATTGAGAGGGGGCTTATATCCCATGGATAAGATCGATGGGGTTATTCTGCCTGCAGTTGCAGAGTCTCTCCATTCCCTGGGATGGCCAGTGTCCATCATCATCTCCCTGCCAGGTGTTCTGGGTGAGTCCATTAGCTCTAGAGTAGGAGTTGCAGCTCCAATTAGATTCTGGGCCCAGCTGGCACATGGGCAGGCCAAAGACTCCAGTCTCTGGAAGTACACCTCCAAACTTCAGCATCACATAGGTTTGAATAGTAGGGACTGATGGAGCATGTGCAGAGGACATATTTGAGTCCAACTCGGTCACTCTCAGGAGTACAGATTCTAAAGTAGGGCCCACTGATAAGGCATCAATCTCTGGAGCTATCCCCCTTATATAGGGCCTGGAGGTCTCCAGAGCCCTCAGGAGCTCCTCTGTGTGGGGTGATATCCACTTTGGTGTTCTATGAGATCCTACTGAGGTGTGCATAAACGTTACCTCTGGGATGACCTCCCGACTCTCTTTGAAGTCTCTTAGCCACATGAACTCATTTGTCTTTACCTTTCCCCCTTCTTATTCAAGGTCTTTTTCCAGTAGGATTGCCA
>JAQZBX010090262.1:0-12532 GCA_029593785.1 Cabassous unicinctus
ACTGGGGTTTGCTGCTTTTCTTCTTAATTGACTTTCTGCTGATTTCTGGAGAAAGAAACAGGACGATGTTTCTTCCAACCTATACTTGTGATCAATTGTAGTATAAGCTTTTATTCCTCCTTCTACTTTTTGAGAGTAAACCATTAAGGTTGTGCTTGATCTTCTACATTCCTTTCCTATTACTATTCCTTCATTTTCCCTTATTCTTGCTTTTCTTCCTTTCACCTTCCTACCTTTATCTTCCTTCTTTTATTATACAATGCTAAAAACATCACAAAAATGAGATGTTGTTTACTCTCGCTCTCTAGGGTTAGTAGAGAAATTAAGTAAAAAACAAAGGTCAGAAAGTGAAGGTGAACTTTGTGGTTAGAGTAGTAGAAATACTCAACATGATTTAGTGTATTAGATTCTTATTGCTGCTATAACAAATTACCACAAACTTAGTGGTTTAGAACAACACAAATGTGTTATCTTACAGTTCTGGAGGTCAGTAGTCCAAAATGGGTCTTACAGGGCTAAATTCAAAGTTCTGGCAGGACTGTGTTCCTTCTTAAGACTCTGGGGAAAATCCATTTCCATGAATTTTTCAGCTTCTAGAGGCTTCCTGTGTTCCTTGGCTCATAGCCCCTTCATACATCCCCAAAGCCCACAGCATAGTATCTTTAAATCTCTCCCTGATTCTGATCTTGGCTTTTGCCTTCCTCTCTCACTTTAAAGAACTATTGTGATAATCTGGATAATTCAGGATAATCTCCATATTTTAAAGTCAGTTGATTAGCACACAAATTTCTCCTTGTTATGTAACATGACTCATTCAGAGGTTCCAAAGATTAGGGTATGAACCTCTTTATGATCAACTCTTCTGTTTACAACACTTAGTTGTTTAGGCAGCAAATTCAGTCTGCCTTCTTTTCCCCCTACATTGCACAACGTACTTTAAGATCAAGGAGATTTTTAAAAATATGTTTTAAAAAATGATAGATTATATATCTAAATAATTGACTATTAATGTATATATCTTATACACATTGGGTAGAAATATGTACAAGGGAGTGTTAGATGAGAATAGTCTTCTCAAGAATAGAAAAAGACATTCACTTGTCATATGCATATGTGAAAAATATATATTTTCTAATGGTAGTAGAGTCTTTCAGGAAAGGAAGATACCCTGCCAGGAACTTTGAAAATGTAGGTTATATAATTACATCTTCCAAAACCTAAAATAAATCTAGAAAGGATTTATTTATATTAAAACCCAAACCATTTTTGGTGTTCTTGGAGACAATTTACAGAACTGATAAGTTCTGTATTTCTTGATATGAAAATTTCCACAAAGGTGTTATGCATATAAAAGAAAGACATGACAAGAAAATAAAAGAGAAACAAATAGAAACTATAGTGTTTAGACATATAGATTTAAAAGAATTAAAATCTATCTTGTGGAATGTAGCTAAAGCCTTTCTCTGGAAAGTCCTCATCATCTGTATCAGTATTCTAATGAATGTTTGCAGGTTGAGAATAGTTCTCAGTTTAAAAAATATTTTTCACATAAAAATATTCTATGTATTTTTTTTTCAGAATTAAATTTTATTTCATATTGATAGAAACTGTGAAAAAGATTTACATTTTACCACACTACAACAAAACTTTTCAACGGATCATGGTGACATGAACTGTACATCATGCCGTCATAGGTTCTGAAGGTTACACTGGCTGGATTTACCAATGTTTTTAGCCTTTCAGTAGTAAGAGATCCACACATTAGGGCACTGGAGAATAGAAATATCTTTATTAGCGCCACGGCTAGGATCCTGTGCAAATGAATCCCCAAGTGGAAGCTAGCAACTGAGTGCAACGGACACCTGCCAATTTCTGCTGTATGGTAAGAGCATATAAAGAGAAAGCTCCTCCTTGAGAAAATCCTCCCAAAGTAATCCTGTTATAAGGAATTCCAGGCTTCACCTCTTGGTCTATCAAAGTTTTGACGTTTTCTGCTGCCTTCTTGATTCCAGATTCGTCTTCCTGTGAATCGGGGGAAAGCCCAATAACATCAAACCAAGAAGGCATACTCATGTTCATATTTAATGTAACAGGTATAACCGGCGCATGTGGGCAGACATACTTCATATGTGAACTTCTGCCCATCCATGCCCAGTATCTTCCAATCCCTGAAGAAAAATAACCGCTTCCGTGGCCTTGTGCACAGCGGGCACGATGGCGGGCAGCGGGGCTGACATGCTGTTGCCGCACGCACAAGGCTCGGTGGCCGAGCCTCGGAAGCAACAGGTGAGATGCTGCGGGGGCCTGTCGCTGCCCTTGGACTAGCGAGCGACAAGCAGGAGTCCTGGGCGTCCCCCAGGCGCGCGCTCAAGCACGTGGGCGCCAACACAGCCGCGCGCTCTTACCCCGACCTCTGTGTATTCTTTAATACTATTTGTATAACACATTATGGTAAATTGTAGGGGATTTGAGGACATCAATAGGTGACAATAAAAAGATTTACTTTATGTTATATAATGAAGTTGTATAAAGCTTCTAATTAAATATTTTCAAACATGGTAAATGAGAAACAGCTTTGTTCTGTGAACATAACTTTTAATATCAGTTTTTCTGTCTGATATGGTTACTGGGGCAACATGTATCTTATGTACCCCAGAAAAACATGTTCTTCAACTTAATACATTCCTGTGGATGTGAACCCTTGTAAATAGGACCTATTGATGAGGTTATTTCAGTTAAGGTGTGGTCCAGCTGAAGCAGGATGGGGCCCAATCCTATTATTTGAGGCTTTATAGGGAAGTTTACAAAGAAAGAATCTGAGAGGGAGCAGCAAGAGTCTGGAAGTCAAAGAAAACAAGAAGAGAAAAAAGTCAGGAGAGGCTGCCATGTGTATTGCCAAGTGACAGAAATACCAAGGACCAAGAATCCCAAAAGCGAGGCCCAGAATTCCACAACAGTCTCCGGAGAGAAAGCGTTACCTTGTTGACGCCTTAATTGATTTTGAACCACGCAAAATCTTCCAAATTTTCTTCCCCAGTATGATTCTTCTTATCCTTTTATCCTACCTTTATGTTTTCATTTGCATTTTAGTTTATTTTCTTTTCTACTTTCTCCTTCATTTATTCATCTGTAATGCAAATGATGATGAAAAGTTTAATAATTGTATGCTTTTTGTTGCTATGGAAGGGTAGGTTAGAGAAGTTTATGATGGATTCATGACATTGCCAAATGTCTATTAAATATAGTTCCCTCCTCATGTGTGACTCCAGTGTAGACACTGCTCCTCTTAATCTCACAGGAAGCAACAAAAAAACAAAACAAACAAAAAAACAACAAAGTAATAATACACATACACATGTATGAGAAAGAGAGTTCTGATAGTATAAAATACTGCTACCATTCTGCCAACAGGGAAGGTGGTTGGGGGGATGTGTATACATGAATATACAAAGAATATGATGACTATGATGATGTGAGAAGTACAAGTTGAGCAGGCATTTTTCATCACTTCTGCACTGTGATTTTGCAGAGAATGCAGGATGACAATGTATGAGATTATCACAAGTATGAAACTGCTTGGACAAATGACCCCACTATTGGACACCAGCAGTAGGCTGGTCACATAAGGATCTACCCAGATAAGTATCAACAAGGGCTGTAATTCACAGCAATATTGATAAATCAAATTTGGTCCACAGAAATGCAATCTCAAGGCCAAGACATTCTGAGCTGTAGAATGTATGAAAGACCCTAAACATGCAAGAATAATCAAGATAATGCAGACCTCCTAGCTCATGATGTTTGAGTAACATAAGGACTTACTAATGGCTACATATTGATCAACAGCCATGAGGATGAGAACAAAGATCTCCAAGCAGCCCAATAAATGTCATGTAAAGATTTGGGTCTTTCAATCATTTTAGGATATGATTTTCTTTGCAGAGAAAATATTCACAATTAAACAAGGGGCTGTGGAAGATGAAAAGCAAACCACAATAAAAAGAGGAAGAACAAGGGGCTGCCAAATGTCTGACTGAACTTGGTCATAGTAATGAGCAAATTCTCCATCACAGTTCCCACATGGAAATTTAAGAATATTACAAACATCTTTTCCTGCTTCAAAGAGTCCTGTGTCAATCCTAAGAGTATGAATTCAGCTACATTGTTATTTTGTTGCATTGTTTCTGTCTACTTGGGGAAAGCACAGGTTAGAAAGAGTTTATCTGCAAGAAAAAAAGAAATAATTTTATAAAATAAACACATTTGGAGCTTGAATATATGTTTGATCATGGAACTTCCCCATATGTAGGGTAATCACTTACCATTCTGTGTATTATTTTTTAATGAAATGCAATTCTTAATACTTGTTCTAGCTGTTTGCCTGATTGCTTAGGATGGCTCAATAAAAAAATAATGAAAAAGTAAATTATGTTTCAGACATAATGAGCTTTAATTTTGTGAATTTGGCACAAGTACACAAAATATTTACTGTCATTAAGCATAGGTTCCCTTGCATTCTTGGACATTTTCCAACTGTATATTTTGTCAAAACTCATCAGCAAATAGAAATGAAATATCATTTGTGATTTCTACCAACGAAGTATTTACATAGATATAAACATTCAGACATGCACACATGTATATAATTCATATAATTGTTATACAGTAGAAGACATGCCATAAGAATGACACACATTAGAACAAAGCATTATAAGGACATGGATATCTGTATATTTGTTCACATCTGATTTTAAGCATCTAGAATAAAGAATATAATTAATATTTGTAAAATGAATGAAATGATTAAAGAGGATCTCCCATACTTACAATATTATATGTCTCACAATATTTTATACTTACTTTCTATTGAAGAGATGGGAAGCTTGCAAACTACAATATCCATGACAAAATCATCACCATTCATGAAGTATTTCCTGGAACACCCCAAAATATATTATTTCTATTTGCTTGTCCCTCTCACTACTAACTATCAATAGCCCTTACTTGCAATACCATACCCATCAAGAACTGACAGCACATCTTTTATTTCCAACTTCTCACTTTAGATTCTAAATAAATCCTAGAAAATGTCCGCACTTCCTCTCTTTCCACAGGCCATTTTATGCATAAGATTCTTACCACTGAATTGACCAAATTTACTTTCTCCACATATTAATAAATTCAAGTAAGTTGTTCCCCAATAAAAATTTTACCAGCTTTTGTGCAAATGTTAAAATGTTCATTTTCACTCTTTTACTTCCAAGGTAAATTTGAAGCCATTTACTCAAATAAAAAGAAAAAAGAGCTTCTAAAATGTTGTCTAATGATTCTGGAAACAGTATCTCATTGATCTCACAAAGAAGCATAATTTCTCACCATATAGCCTCTATAAGGCAAACTAAGTTCTTTCTAGCTTCATCCACATTTTTGGAATTCCACCATCAAACAAGAATTTAACTGGGAAATGCTTCTTTTTTGCCTTCCCTGGAGGAGTATTTAATATGAATGATGCACAATACCTGAATCTGTGAAAGAACATTCCCTAACGTGTCCATGTTCTCCCAATTAAGAAACATCAGCCAGATATGAGAAAGATATTTGTCTTTCAACTTGTCTTCTTAGATTATGGGATAATAGTTGGACTATTTTTTTGCAATTGAAATTGTTAATTGGGCCATAAAATACATGGTCACTCAGTGCATAGACTGTGGTTTCCAATAGCATTGTCCAGTAAAAGGAAACAGGACTCCAGGGAGATTTTCTTGATTCTAAGTTTGTGACAAGGAATGTAAAAGATGAACAGGAGTTTATTGTAGTGCCAGAAAGTAAAGAATAATCAAAAAAGAAACCCAAACAATTCACAAAATAAACCAAAACAACAATGAACACAGCACATACACACACATGCACAATGATGAGGATATAGCAGAAGGACAAGGGAGGCTACTGAAAGAGCTCTCAATGGCCTAAGCTGGAAAAAATAGAGCAAGAAATAAGAAGCACAGTATTGCACTTTGATCCAAACTATAAAATTAATATCCAAGAGTCTATACTTTATAAAATAAATACATGAGAGATAATAAACAAATCTCTCATATAGAAAAATTCTAAAGGATTTTTATAGATGCTATACTCTCAAGGAGGTAGAGCATAACTTCCCCCTTTAAGGTCTAGGATGAACATAGTGACTCCATTAGTCTGCAAAAAGGATGCCAACGCAAAGTACCAGAAATATGTTGACTTTTATAAAGAGTATTTATTTGGAGTAAATCTTACAGTCCTAATGCCAGGGAAAGTCCAACTCAAGGCACTGTAAGAGGTGATTTCTCACCAAAGTCAGCTGCCACATTTTGGAGCAAGATAGCCAGTCACCTCTGTCTGGTCTCTCCTTCCTTTTCCTTTTGAGCTCCACGGGCTCAGCCTCTTGAGGCTTTGTGCTTAAGCAATCCTGTAGTCCTCTCCCTTCTGGCACAGGGTTTTTTCTTTCCTGGCCTTCTATATAAGTCTTGGCCATTCTGTTCTCTTCCTGATATCAGCTATAAGCTATCAAGCAAAATGTCTCTCCCCAAGGCCTCAACTGTCTGAGCATTCTCCTTTCTGTCATGTGGCAGGATCAAAAATGACAGAGCTTTCTCTTCCTGTGTGTCTCAGTGAGTGTCCATTTACATCAGACCCAGCAAGGGAGCAGAGACTCAACCTGAGTTATGCCTTAATGATAGCTCAATCAAAAGGCCTAAATCAATCTTATCAAGCAATCTTAATCAAAGTCCCCTCAACTAAAATTAATGCAATCAAAGGGAATCACACTCAGATGAATAGATTTGTTTACAAACACAATCTTTCTCTTTTTGGGGTTCATAGATAATTTTAAACTGCCACAATCATGTCCTTCCAAAGAGTACATTCTGGAAAATGAGGTGGTAGGAGTAACAATGTAGTGGAGAAACCTGGTCTAAACTTTCCTCAGCCATGTGCTTAAGGTTAACATCGACAGTGTAAGTCAGTTTGACAATATATCTCATTGCTATGATGTTATGATTTTATGAACTTTCCCCCTGTGGTCTTCCTGCCCCAAATCCTGAATTCTAATCTAATCATTACAAAACAATCAGAAAACACTGTTTTTTAATGTCCAAAAGTTTTGTCCATTCCTCCCTACTGTCAAGTTCATAAAAAACAGGGCAAATCTGACAAATTGCTAACTGTTCAAAGTTGTCTAAGGAAACATGATGGTTAAGTGCTAATCTGGATGGGATCCTGGGATTTACAAAAAAAAAAGGATGTTAATTAAAAACTAAGGAAATCTGAAAAAAAGTATGAAATTTAGTTAATATCAGTGTATCAGCATTGATTAATTACTTGTGACAAATATACCATTTGATGTAAGATGATAATAATAGGTAATAATAGGTGAAACTGAGTGTGGCATGTATGGGAACATTCTGTGATATATTTGCAAGTTTTCTGTAAATGTAAAATTATTTAAAATAAAATATTAATCTTAAAATGGTGAACACATATAAATATAGGTGTAATTTAATCAGTTTATTAAATATTCAATGAATATCAATCATATATAAAATTATAGTTTTTCAGGGTGTACATCATCCTCTAATACATTAGTTTATAGTGGAGAAAATATTCCCTCTAATTTTCACCTATAATTTTAGTAATATAAACTAAGCAAAGGGGAAGAGAAAGAAACCTGGTATCTTTGGTGTACATACTGTGTGAAAGTCACTATAATAGGAAATTAACATTCTGTCTCTTAAATATCTTCCACAACTGTTTCAATCATGATTATTTCATTTGATATCTCAGTAGAGTGAGGCTCAGAGATGTTAAGCAATTTATCTTAGTCAAATAACTGAAGAAGGATAATGGTGGAATTGAATCATATGGGTAAAACAAAATCTCCTGGTTGTATACATTTATTTATGTATTTATGTATGTATGTATGTTTTTATGTATGTATGTGTGTACATATGTATTTTAACATACTACTTTTAGAGTAGGTTTAGGTATAAAGAAATATTTTGCAGAAAATAAAGAGAGTTTCCTTTATCCCTTCCCCCATTTCTCCTAATTAACATCTTGCATTAGTGTGATACATTGGTTAGAATTGATGAATATCTATTGATGCATTATTGTTATACTGAAACCTATAGTTTACATTATGGTTCACTCTTTTTTTGTATAGTTCTATTGGTTTTAACAAGTGCATGTCATATTTCCACCAGTTATAGTATCATACAGAATAGTTTCATTGCCTTACGGATGCCCTGTCCTCCCCTATTAACCCACTGTTTTATTTTAAATAATGTAATTTGTAAGTATTATGTACATTATCATAATGTAAAGGATATTGTATTATAAACATTTTTTAAATTTTATTAAGTATTGGTAGGTATTTCAATTCTATAAAATTAATCTGTGTCTTCCAGTAAGCTAGGAAAGAGTTAGGACCTAGAAGAAAATGATACCTGAATTGAGCCTTGAAAGATTAATAAACAGTTAACAAGATGAATAAAGAGGAAAAGACATTCCACAGAGAGGAAGAATACCCTCATCATATCAGTTCTTGATCAGTGTTCTCCTAGATCATGGATTCAAAGACATCTCATAATAGTTCTTTGAATGCCTGCCTTAAAGCATAGTCTATGCCTTATTTATCTTTTAGCAGATATTTCCTTCAGTTCCGTTTTATTTTCTTTATCCTTTATTTTTATGATTTGATTTTTCTTTATCTTTCCAGATATTCCTGCTGAAGAAATAAGCAACAATTTCCTTAGGCCTTTAAGGTTCATAGCCAGGAGCCAGTTCTGCCCTTACACAATACTTAAATTTAAATTTTCCATTTTCTCAAGATCTGTGGAGAGCTGCTCTACATTCCCCCTATAGGTGCCTAGTTCACAGAACCAATAGTTTTCTGGTTCATAAAGAGGGTGAAGGACTAAATGAACCACAGATAGCATCCAGAGATTTCTGTAGCTAGTAAATATCCCTGACTTAGTGAGACAGTGATGGTCCATTCCAACAAAGCTGATACCATGATCAGTATCATCCATATCTCTTGGTTTACATTTCACCAGAAATTCAATACTAGTTTTCATTGAATTCTACAGTCCAGTACCAAACTCAACCTTATCCACAACATGGAGTTTTTAATTTTACTTCTTTTCCTCCCTTAAGAGGTTAGTCCTGCCCACATTTATTTTCAGTCTTAGTTTTGAAAACTAGAACCAACAAAAACTTACTGATTCTAGCACGCATCATGGAGATGAGGAAAACAGCAAAGTGTCAAAGTTTCTGACAATATTATTTGTTAAAAGAATTACAATAATTCCACCATTAACTATTAAGATTAAGTATGACATAGAGCCTGGTCATGAATGTGGCTAAAGAGGTATTTGGGAATCAGATCATCAAAAGTGATGTGTGTCAAGGAATTGCAACCTCATTATATGGGATATAGAATATTAAAAAAAGGCTGGTTAATGGAGTGTAATATATAGAAGAGACCTTAGGAGGTCTAATGTAGAGACAGAAGAATAATTAGTACTTATTTTAAACTGCTCAGAAGAGAAAACAAATCTGAAAACTTGGGCATTTGAAAAAAAGAAGAAAGGGGAATAAAAAATAAATGCTTTCTAAGGATATTTAGGAGGTAAAGGTCCTCTGAACATGGGGGTCATATGTAAAGAAATGAGAATGTTTTATTACAGAATGTCCCCTAGGCTTCTAGCAAGTGGTATTTTATATATTATTATTATTATAATTGAACATCCTAGATATGTCAGGTAGAAAAATCCAATACAGAGTCTAAACTTTACAGGAAACTAAAAAATGTATTGATTTTGATACACATATATAATCAATTGTTTTTCAATAAAGTTGCAAAGTCAATTCAATATAGAAAGGATAGGCTTTTTAACAAATGTTGCTTTAGTGATTGTGTACTAATGTGTTCAAATTAACTTAGATTCCTTGACTAAATGAATAACTATTGCTGAAGGACATTAGCAAAATATGAATCATGCTATAATCATGCTATACTACATACAAATATTACAACAAAATGGATTATAGATGTAAATGTAAAACCCCAAAAATATAAAACTTTTAGAAGAATAGATAGAAGAAAATCTTTCTGATATTGGATAAGGCAATGATTTCTTAGCTATGACTCCAAAATCATGATTAAAGATGAAATAAATTAGATGTTTTTCAATTTAAGAAATTCTTTGAAACAAACTAAGGTAATTATCCACACACAAAAAAAATCCAGAGGCAGAGAAAGAAATAAACAAAAATTTTGAACAGGTACTTCACCAAATATATACAGCTGGCGTGTAAGAACATAAAAAAGATGAACAGCATCAAACGTAATTAAGCAAATATAAATTAACTTCTCAATGTGATGCCATTATAAAATATTAGAATATATAAATTAAAAAAAAAACTAAAGATTCCATGTGTTAGTGAGGATTTAAATCAACTGATATTCTCATCCACTGCTGATGAGTTTGTAAAATTACACAACCACTTTGACAAATACTTTAACAGTAGACTACAACACAGAAAATTCCAGAGAAGTCCTAGGTACTCAAACACTGTCTTTCTGTTTCATTTATAGTTTTGGTTGTTTGTTGCTGGCATGTAGGCATGTAATTGGTTTTTGCATATTAATCTTATTGTCAGCCATTATGCTGCTTTACCTATTATTTTTATTAATAATTATAGATTACTTGGATTTTCTAAGTCAAAGACCATGCAATATGCAAATAAGAAGAGTAGTATCTCTTATCCAATTCTTTGTATCAAATTTATTGTCTCATTGTGTTGGTTAGGACCTGCATTATAATATAGTGACAAGATCTTTGTCTCATTTTTTAAAAATGAAAATATCTCTCTTACTTCCATTCAAATAATGCTTTATGTGTGGTTTAAAACCATACTCTTTCTTAGTGGTAAGCAAGATCCACTATATTCTTAATATAGGAAGAGTTCTGCTGTAAAATTATGTAAGTTTATCACATGAGTTTTCTGCATTATTAAAATAATTTATTTTTTACTTTAAATTTCTGATTTTGTAGATAAAATTTATCAGTGACTTAATAACAAAGCTATAAAGCCTGGGATAACATTAACTTGGCTTTGGAGCAGAAATTATTTTTTTATATATACAAAGTAAGAGTAGTTGTGTTATTTTGAGTTTTTATGTGGATCCCTGAAAATTATGTTCTTAAATTGAACCTATTGTGAAACTTTGATTTGATTAGATCATTTAAAGGCCATTTGAGTATATTGCTCCAGTAGGGCTTAGCCAAGGATGGGTATTAATACTCTTCCTGGAGTCCTTTATAATGAGAAGAATAAGCCATAGACACAGGAAAAAAGACTCAGTGACAGAGAGAAGCCTCCTGAAGTTGAAATCAACAAACCCAGGAGAAGAAAAGCCACAGATGGAGCAGCCAAAAACAGAACTAGCAGAGTTCTGTTAGGACAGGGTAGAGGTGAGTGGATGCTGCCATTATGCTCATCCATGTGTTTGATCACACATAGCTGAGCTCAAGGAGAAAGTGAGCCTTGAGGAGAAGGCAGGAACCAGCAGAGCCTCCATCATGCATTGCCACATGGCAGGAGTCCAGGATCACCAACAGATGATTTTTAGAGAGAGAGATTTGCCTGATGCCTTGGTTTGGATATTTTCACAGCCTCAGAACTATAAGCATTTACCAAATAAATTTCCATTTTAAAAACAAACTCATTCCTAGTATATTGCATTGGCAGGCTTTAGCAAATTAAAACAGGAACTTTGCTCATACTTTGTTAACACTTTTTAGACTCTCAATTTTAGAAGGAAGTGGACCAATAATTAATTTTCCTTCCTTGTAACTATAATCTGGGAAAATTAATTAATGATATTTTGCTTTCTATCCTTCTAGGAAAGATGTCTGAGTGGAAAAATCTACTTTTGAAAATATAGTAAATTTTTATAAACCCATTTGTGCCTAATATTTCCTATATGGCTTATTTTAATTAATTCAGCTTTGTACTATTTGTATACTGTTCCAACCCAACTTCTGAAGGGCATGAGTCAGGGTAGCCACAAGACCAAAGAACACACAGGCAAATTATTAGACATGAACTTTATTGGGACTTACGAATAGGAGAGACTTTTCAATGGCAGCCGGTCAAAGAATGAAGTTAGTGTTCCACAAAGAGGTGAGAAAAAGAGGGGGGATATAAGGGGTCTCAGGGTAAAGACATTCTATAGGGTCTGAGAACAGAGTTTCTGCAAAGTTACAGGAGGTGCACAAATGGGGTGTTTGGTGATGTTATCAAATAAAGGGAGTATACAGCCTTGAGGGGATAAAAGTTTGTAGGATCATGAGTACAGTATTTCCTTCAGGGAGATATGTTACTTTTTAAATAGTAAGTGTCCAGTTTACATCAGTGGCTCTGTGCTTCAGGCTGTGTTTCATTTAATGGGGGCATCCTGGTCCCTGGGCTCTCACAATCCACCCCT
>JAQZBX010090263.1:0-12538 GCA_029593785.1 Cabassous unicinctus
TAACAATATTTAGTATTCCAATCCATGAACACAGAATGTCCTTCCATTTATTTAAGTCTTCTTCAGTTTCTTTTAGCAATGTTTTGTAGTTTTCTGAATATAGGTCCTTTATGTCCTTGGTTAAGTTTATTCCTAAATATTTGATTGTTTTAGTCGCTATTATAAATGGATTTTTCTAATTTCCTCCTCAGATTGCTCATCAGTAATATATAGATGCACTATTGACTTTCATATATTAACTTTGTATCCTGACACTTTGCTGAACTCATCTATTAATTCTAGTAGCTTTTTTGTGGATTTTTCAGGATTTTCTCGATATTGGATCATGTCATCAGCAAATAGTGAAAGTTTTACTTCTTTCTTTCCTATTTGGATGCCTTTTATCTCTTTGCTCTAGCTGGAACTTCTAGAAAAATACTGAATAAAAATGGTGACAGTGGGCATCCTTGTCTTTTTCCTGATCTCAGCAGGAAAGGTTTCAGTCTTTCACCATTGAGTACAATGCTAGCTGTAAGTTTTTCATATATTTACCATATTGAGAAAGCTTCCTCCTATTCCTATCTTTTTGAGTGTTTTTATCAAAAAAGGGTGCTGTATTTTGTCAAATGTCTTTTCTGCATCAATAGAGAGGATCATATGATGTTTCTTCTTCAAATTATTAATAAAGTTTATTACCCTAATTGATTTTCTTATGTTGAACCATGCTTGAATACCTGGTCTAAAACCCACTTTATTGTGGTGTATAATTCTTTTATTGTGATTTTGGATTAAGTTTGCAAATATTTTGCTGAAGATATTTGCATCTATATTCATTAGAGATACTGGTTTGTAATTTTCTTTTTTCATAGTATCTTTATCTGCTTTTGATATTAGGGTAATGTTGGCTTCATAGAATGAGTTTGGTAGCATTCTTTCCTGTTCAATTTCTTGGTAGAGCTTAAGCAAGATTGGTATTAAGTCGTCTTTGAATGACTGGAAGAATTCACCTGTGAAGCCATCTGGTCCTGGGCTTTTCATCTTTGGGAGGTTTTTGATGACTGTTTCAATCTCTTCACTTGTGATTGGTTTGTTGAGGTCTTCTATTTCTTCTAGGGTCAGTGTAGCTGGTTCATGTGTTTCTAGGAATTTGTCCATATCATCTACATTTTCTAGTTATTTGGCATACAGTTGTTCATAGTATCCTCATGATCTCACTTATTTCTTCGGGGTCAGTGGTAATTTCCCCTCTCTCATTTCTCATTTTATTTAATTGCATCTTCTCTCTTTTTTTCTTTGTCAGTCTAGCTATAGTTTTCGATTTTGTTGATCTTCTCAAAGAACCAACTTTTGGTTTTGTTGATTCTCTCTATTGTTTTTTTTTGTTCTCAATTTCATTTATTTCTCCTCTGATCTTTAATATTTCTTTCTTTCAGCTTGGTTTGGGATTATTTTGCTGTTACTTTTCTAGTTCCTCCAGGTGTGCAGTTTGGTTTCCAATTTTAGGTCTTTCTTCTTTTTTAATGTAAGCACAGAGGGCTATAAATTTCCCTCTCAACACTGCCTTTGTGGTATCCCATAGATTTGATATGTTGTGTTCTCATTTTCATTCATCTCAAGATATTTGCTGAATTCTTTTGCAATTTCTCCTTTGAACTACCGATTATTTAAGAGCGTGTTATTTAATCTCTACATGTTTATGAATTTTGCCTTTTTCTGTCCATTATTGATTTATAGCTTTATTCTGTTATAATCAGAGAAAAAGTCTTTTGTAAAATTCCAATCTTTTAAAATTTATTGAGACTTGTCTTGTGACCCAGCATATTGTCTATCTTGGAGAAGGATCCATGAACACTTGAAAAGAATGTATACCTTGCTATTTTGGGGTGCAATGCTCAACAGATGTCTGTTACGTCTAGTTCATTTGCCATATTATTCAAGCTCTCTGTTTCTTTATTTATACTCTGTCCAGATGTTCTATCTAATACTGAGAGTGTTGTATTGAAGTCTCCAAGTATTATTGTAGAGACAAATATTTCTCCCTTCAGCTTTGCCAGTGTGTGCTTCATGTATCTTGGGGCACTGAGGTTAGGTACATAAATATTTAGTATAGTTATTTCTTCTTCCTGAAATGCCCCTTTTATTAATATATAATGACCTTCTTCATCCCTTATAACAGTTTTGCTTTTAAAATCTATTTTGTCCAATATTAGTATCGCTACTCCAGCTCTTTTTAGGTTACTATTTGCATGGAATATCTTTTTCCAACCTTTCACTTCCAACCCAGTTGTGTCCTTACATCTGAGGTGAGTCTCCTGTAGACAATATAGAAATGGTTCATATTTTTTATCCTTCTATCAGTGTATGTCTTTTGATTGGGGAGTTCAAGCCATTACCATTCAATGTTATTACTGTAAAGGCATTACTTACTTCATCCATTTTGACCTTTGGCTTCTGTTGCCATATCATACTACTGTCTACCTTTTTATCCTTTAATTTACCCTTCCTAATAATCTTCATTTCTACACTCTTCTCTAAGTCTCTCACTCTTGTTTTTAGCTTTCAAGCTGCAGCACTCCCTTTAGTATCTCTTATAATTCTGAACTTTTGGTAACATATTCTATCAGTTTTTGTTTGTCTGTGAAGACTTTGAACTCCCCTTCATTTTTGTAGGAGAGCTCTGCCAGATACAGAATTCTTGGCTGGTAGTTTTGCTCTTTCAGTACCTCAAATACATCATGCCACTTTCTTCTCTCCTCCATTGTTTCTGATGGGAAGTCAGCACTTAGTCTTATTGAGTTTCCCTTGTATGTGATGCTTTGCTTTTTTCTTACTGCTTTCAGAATCTTCTCTTTATCTCTGATATTTGACATTCTGAATAGTAGTTGTCTTGGGTAGGTCTATTCAGATTTATTCTGTTTTGGGTGCATTGTCTTTCTTGGATATTGATATTTATGTGTTTCATGAGGGTAGGGAAGTTTTCAGTCATTACATCCACAAATAATCTTTCTGTCCCTTTCCCATTTTCTTCATCTTCTAGGACATTGATAATGTGTATGTTTTTGCATTTGGATTGTCATTCAATTCCCTGAGACCCTGTTCCATTTTTTTCCATTATCTTTTATTTCTGTTTTCCTGTCTTTTCCAGTTCAGAGGTTCTGTCTTTGAAATCACTAATTCTGTCTTTGAGCAATTAAAATCTGTTCTTATGTGCCTCTAATGTATTTTTAATCTCATCCATCATGTCTTTCATTCCCATAAGCTCTGTTACTTTTCTTTGCAGGTTTCTAAATTGTTCTTTATGTTCACCCAGTGTCTTCTTACTATCCTTTATCTCTTTAGTCTTATTTTCTTTCAATTCTTTAAATTGATTTAGGGGAGATGTGTGATTATCATTGATTAATTGTCTTGAATCCTGTATCTCTCAGGATATTTAGTTTGTTCCTTTGGCTGGGCCATCTCTTCCTGTTTCCTAGTATGGCTTGTAATTTTTTGCTGATGTCTAGGCATCTGATATGTTGGTGAATTTACTCTGATGGCCAATTTCTCTCTCTTACCTATTGTTATTATTTTTTCACAGCTCCTCTTTGATATTACATTCAACTTATCCTAAGTCTTTAAAAATGCCCAGCATCCATTATGAAAATCATGCCAGGGACTCAGTAATGGGGTACAGATTTTCTTCCAGAAGTTAGAGAACAGAGAGCCCCAATGTGATTTTTTTCATGCAGTTTCCCGACTTGCCAGTAGATGGCACTCAGTGAACATTTCCACAGCTATGTAGCTCTCTCGGTTTTCCTTTGTTTTAGTCTGGTGGGAGCTAAGATTCAAAATGGGCTCCGCTGCCTGAATTTACTGAGGAAAAGCCCCCCAACTCCCCCTCTCTTTTCCCTGTAACAGTTGGCAGATAGGAAGACATCTGTGCCCCCCCCCTCAGTCAGCTGAAATGAGCTGGGGGGTTTACCCCAGTTTAATATCTTGGGAGTGGGAGAGGGGAGCCCTTCTCAGCAGCTGGGAGGTTTAGTAACTCACAGTTTGTTGTTTCGGGTTCTTCATCTCTCTGTCCCTCACCCTCCTGGGAGTTGTTAAGCACTGTCCTGGTCTGCTGACTCCCAAAGCAGGTCACTCAGGCAGCTTTTGGCTCTTTCTGCATTGTTTTTGGGAGAAAGCTAAGCCTTGTCTGCCTAATCCAATGCCATGTTCCCACAATCCTCTCTAATGAGCTTTTGAGAATAACTGACCTAAACAGAAAGGCCCAAGGACTAAAGAAGGGAGCACATGGAAGAAAACATTTCCAGATAATTAACACAGAAGGATGTCTGTTATTTACATCAGTAGCTTTTAGATTGTGTCATGAAATTCCCTGTCATGGTAATAAAAGAGCAGCCTATGGCCTAAATCTTGTACGTGTTGGGCCTGCACCTTGTTTCAAAAACTGGGAAATTCCAAATACACTTTCTACCCCCATTAAGTATCCTGTTCCTTTGCAAGCATTTGTGTTTTCCATTTCTGACTTATACTTAGATATATGCTAAAAGAGAAAAGCATACAGCCTAAGAAGAAGAGAAAGTAGAGAATGGCTATTTCATCATCAAAGTCTCTGTCTGGAAACATCCACCAATTTTATCTTTGAAGTGACTTAAGAGTAATGGAAAAAATTAACCCACAGTGCTGAACAAAGCAATTCATTAGCTATAACAGCTAAGACTCAGTTGGCATCTAGCAATTGGCAAGTTGCAACATAACTTTTTGTCTCTATATTATTTATTCACATCTTTCTTCCTTAGAATTTTCTGCAGTTATCCATCTGTTTATTTTATATGTGTATAATATATCCAATGCTACTGCATAGAAACTGATATAGAATTCCCTTGATATAGTTTCATTAACTGGTGATAATATATAATTTATAATAAAAATAGCTACCATACCTTGATCAAGTACCATATGCCAAATACACATGAGTGTTACCCTGTAAACATTCTCTAATCCTCACAAAAGCACTAGAAGTTATTAATATTGTTTTCCCCTTTCTACTCTTAGCAACTGTGGACTCAGAAAAGTTGTTTTTCTCAAGGTCACACAGCTTTAACCTATTTCTCTTAAGATTTCCAAAGCCTATGTTCTTTCTCTATTACACCATGCTGTTTCATTCTCTCCATAAGAACTCTGAATCAAGTGGAAATGCTCCCCATGATTCTGAAATGTGAAAGCCAACAATATTAGAAATATTTGAGGCTACTTTTCTTTCATTAGTGGGACTACACTTTCCTTTGTATGCAGAAATTCTAG
The DNA here is from genome assembly GCA_029593785.1 of Cabassous unicinctus. Classification (NCBI taxonomy): domain Eukaryota; kingdom Metazoa; phylum Chordata; class Mammalia; order Cingulata; family Chlamyphoridae; genus Cabassous; species Cabassous unicinctus. The sequence continues at coordinate 5,269 of JAQZBX010090263.1, forward strand.
GGAAATGACCACTTTACCATGAGCTGAAGATTAAAGTAAAAGAAAATGTAATTAAAGACCATTTCATGGTATAGAAGAACATTTATCTCTAAAAGGGACTTTACAAAATTTCATCATATTTCATGAGATTAAAGTATTCTATATTAATGAATGCAGAAGTCTCACTATATGATATTTGGTCTTCTGTATAGCTACGTCATGTAAACCAATTAAAAATCCTTAATTTTGAAGATCCTTTTTTATCTTCTGGAGAATATATAGTAAAAATCCAATATTGTAATTATCACTCAAAGATTAAAATGCTAAATTGTTTTTTATTAACATTCTTAAAAAGATAATGTTGAAGTCTTTACTTTCTCCTATTTACTATGGAAGTAGTTCATAATTCATCTCCAAGTCAGTCCAGCCATCATATAAATCTAACCCATGTAACATTAAATTAATATTTTGCTGGATCATTTTGTATTTCAAACCATGAATGTTGGGATTTGTTGATAGCTGATAATGACTTGCAAAATAATAAGCATTCAGCTTCCAAAGATGACTTTGCCTCTAATGCCCTCTTCTTCATTTATTTAAATCATGTTTTGGCCATCTCTGCTTTCTGAAATAAAACAAGCATTTATTGAGCACTTAACATTCCCTAAGCATTTCAATCACTTTAAGTATTTGATTTATCCTCATGACAAATATATGAAAGTCATGCAAATATTAGCCCATTTACAGATAAGGAGGCTGAGTTTAAGTGATGTACCCAAGGTCACACAGTTGAAAGTAGACGATCAATCCAGTTCCAGTTAGTTCTCATTTCCTGAGAAGTCCAAGAGTTGAATTGACTTCAGACACACTAGAATCAGGATTACAAAACAATGCCATCAGGAAATTTTCTCTTTTTCTTTCCCTCCTGGTTCTGCTTTCCTCATTCTATTTTGTCCTTAGACTGTGCTCTTTCCACATGATGGCAAGAAGAGTTCCCAGCAACTCCAACTTACATGGTTCTGATAGCAACCAACACTGAGGGGGAAAAAAACTGCATTTTCCTTATAATTGCAGCAAACGTTTCAGGTGGAGCTCCGATTGGCCATGCTTGGGTCACATGTCCATCTCTAAACCAATCAAAGTGGTCAAACTAACTATATCTTGGTATTGTACTTACCACTTAACTCCCTGGAGGGGATTGTCTCCTAGAATATTGGAGAAAGAGAATTTAGGTAATCTTAGCACCTTTAAAAATACATATATATATATATATAAAAATAACATTTATGTAAACAAATGCACATATATGCATATGTATTTATATATCATTTTACAAATATTTTATGTATTGTGAAAAATTTGATTTTTACCCACAATAAAAAATAAATAAATAAATAAATAAATAAATACCATTACAACACCAAGGAAATAATAGTGTTAGCCACAACTACAAACTCACTGTACAAGAAATAGTTCTTCATCCATATCTTTCAAAGAAATTACCCATCAGGCAATGATAACCACCACCAAGAAATATATTTTAAATGTTCCCACTCCTAATATAAAATAAAAAGTTTGGATAATTTCACTGCATTTGTAATTATAAGAACATCCCATTATATTAAACACATTAGCTTAAAAAATATATACAATCTTATCACAAAAGTTTACAGGCTAATAGCCAACCTCTGAACTGATGAATTCATTAAAATAGCTGCCTTTGAGAAATATTTCATATAAAAACAATCCAAATTTGAACAAAATGTTGCATTACTTCTCCTAAAAGATTTAGATTATAATCTCTTTAACCCATTCCCATAGAAAACTTTTCCTAAATTCAATTTTTAAAATCTTAATTTGCATAGCATAGGCTGGTCCCAAAAATGTTTGATAGGGTTGGTCATAAAACAGTCCATAAAAGGTGAATTCAAAGTCAGACTAATTCACATTTTAAAATTACGAAATGCAAATTGTATATAATAGAACTTCGGGAGACTGAAATTAATAGGAAGGTCAGGGAGTAAATAAAAGTAATCGAAATACTCATTAACTCCTTTCACTTTGAGAGACTGAATATGTGAGCAGTGAAAAACAACCACCCATTTGATTAGGGAAACATGGAGCAATCATTTTTTTTTTTTTTAAAGGAACAGAAAACTAAGATAAAGGGAGCAACTTGGAAACAGATAAGAAATAAAAATAAAGAAAGCAGCTGACAAACTGAAAAAGGTGACTGGGGAATCCTTAGGGAAAGATGAAAGAAAGCCAGCTTTCACACAATGTGTGGACAGATTTTCAGCCAAAAAGCTGAATTCTCAACCATAAAGCTTGAGAGACAGTCACATTAACCTATTAGTTAAAATAAGAATGAAATGTATCTGGTATCATTTTAAAGTCTAGTAGATAGAATAAAAAAAGATTCCTCAAACATTATTAGTGCAATAAGGATCATCAATTACGTATGCATACTATATGAAATCAGCTAAGTATAGAAGCAATTAAAAAGGGCAGTTCAAGATACCTAAATAAACAAACAATGAAACAACAGAATAAAATTGATGGCAGCTTCTTCTTTCTAAGGGCTTTGGATTATATCACAGAAGCAAGCCTGCTTAAGATGGTGAGCTCATATATGAGAAAGAAATTTTCATTAAAATGCAGCTAAGAGTGGAGACCTACAGCAGCTTTTATTTAGCAGAAAATCATAGCTATTTTTTTAATATTGCACAAAGAATCCTATTCTATATGTTTATCAAAGCACATTTCATTTTCCTCTCAGTACACAGCCAGACAGACACCATTTTGTCACCTCTCTTGCAGTTAGGTGGGGACATGTGACTGAGTTCTGGCTAGTGAAATGTAGGAGGAAATAATAAATGGTACTTCCAGGCCTGGCCCTAAAATCTCCTGGGCCATCTTCCAAATCATTTCTTTCAATTTTCCAAGGTTGGAAGAGCTACTACATAAAAGGAGCCTGGACCCCTGAATGGCTGCCGGGAGCAGAGCCTCTCTGTGGACTTACATCAAACTATGACATGAATGAGTATTACACATTTGTTTCATTAAACCACTGATATTAACCTACACTGATTATACAAACACATGCCCAGAATTTACTGAAGAAAACTGAATTGTTCTGTGCTATAAAACCGGATGACATTTTGAGAGAAAGCTGAGGAGAGAAGTAAGAGAGAAGGGTCCTGCAGTATAACTGGAGGCCAGGGATCTACGAAGGGCAACAATCAGTGAAAAGTTCACATGGCAGAGGGTCATTTAAAAGAAAGGATGTCTAATATAAGTTTGAGTTGTAGTCTGTGCTGTGCTGCATTGCATGTTAATCCCCTTCTTGGGTGCCAAATCTTCAGTAAAATTTGCTAAATGGCAAACATTTTAAACATATTATTTTGGGGAGCAAAGGAATCTAATCAGGGTAGTATTTACCAAGGCAATGTAAGGGAGTAGTGTGCATAGGTGAGATTCAGAATGAGGTTGATAATTTTGTTGCAGCAAGAACTTTAAGCCTGGGGAAATGAGGAAAAATCTCACTTCTCACTGAACTTACTGTAATTGAACATTTAGATGTCTTTCATATCTTCCACATGTGAGGTATTCGCCATTTCTGTTCCCAACCTTTAAACAATACTTGGCATATCATAGGAGGTCAATAAAAGTTTGACAAGCAAATAAAAGATTTACTGCAATCAACAGTCTTTAAGGAAATATCTAATTGATGATACATTTGTCCTAATAATATGAACACTAAATTAACAAAAACATCTCTGCTGAGCACACCAAACTTAGCCAATCTTTAAAGCAAGGCATATCACGTCCACATAAAATTATAGTCATCAATCTTGTTAATCATCTTAGCTTCTACCAGAACTTACTATACAATCATTCCTGGAAGATTTCTACTTGACATTTAAGCTATTGATTATAACAGTTAAATTATTAAGACATAATTCAAAAGCACCTTGCAAGTAGAGGTGGCAGATTGAAATGAACATTCACCTTCAATACTTTCCTAACCCCCAATTAAAATTACAATGAAAGACTTTTTAAGTCACAAAGCCATGAGATTGGGGAGAAGAGAAAAAGAGACAATAGCAAAGTTTGGGAAACAAGAAAGCAGATGACTGAGAAAGACCTAAGAAAACTGAGTGCTAAGCAAGCAGCAGAGAAAAAATTAAGAATCAACCTATTTCACAATAGAAAATTACCAAAAGTATCAAAAATTGGAGTCATCAGGAACTTCTAGAAATTAAGGTGAAGGGAGATTGGCTAATATAAGAAAGCCTAATTGAACATTTGTTTAAGAAGCAGTCAGAACCCTAGAGCCTCTAGTATACTCTGTTCAGCCAGATAACTGCCTCTACTCCTCATATCAATGTCTAACAACAGGTCTGTTATCATAGATGATATTTTAGTTGGCTAAAAGCTGATGGGAGCAATATACCAGAAATGGGTTGGCTTTTACAATGGAAATTTATCAGGTTAAAAGCTTACATTTCTGAGGCCATGAAATTGTCCAAATCAAGGCATCATCAGGAGACCGTTTCTCCCCATGCTGTAGCTGTGGGCAATCAAGCAAAGTGTTCTCCCCAAAGGTTGGGCAAACCTTAGACTTCTGCCAGGTGGCAGGGCACAATGGAGGCTCTGCTAGTTCCTTCCTTCTCGTCTGGGCTGTGTTGCTTTCAGTTTCTTGCTCTTGTGGCATTCTCTCTACTTAATGGGTTTATTTTTGTCTCTGCAGCTTTTTTCAGTGTCTGCAGCTGTTTGGGTTTTTTTTTCCAGAGGCACTAAGGAGTGAACCCAGGACTTTGTATATGGCAAGCAGGTGATAAACCACTGAGCTACATCTACTCCCCAAAGAGAGTTGGTTTTTTCATTTGTTTGTTTAGGAAATATCAGGGATCGAACCCAGGACCTTGTATATGGGAAGCAGGAGCTCAACCACTTGAGCTACATCCATTCCCCTAAAGGAAAGTGACTTTTTTTTTGGAGAAATGTAGTTGTGTGTTTTGTTTTGTCTTGTTTTGTTTTGTTTTGTTTTGTTTTGTTTTGTTTTGTTTTGTAGGAGGTACTGGAGATTTGAACCCAGAATCTCATACATGCAGAGCATGTACTCAACCACTGAGCTACACCCACTCCTGCCTGTGACTTTTTATTCCTCCATTTATAAAGGACTCCATAAGGGGATTGAGACCCATCCTAGGCCCTGCAATCTAATCAAAGGCCCCTAACTGAAGTAATTTAATCAAGTGGTTCCCACCTACAATAGGTTTACATGTACAGGAATGGATTAGCTTTAAGAACAGGGTTTTCTGTGGCCCATAAAAGCTTCAAACTGCCACAGATGGTAAATTAGAGGGATCTCTGGACTTGGAAACACAAGATCCAGTTGGAGAAAAGCATGAGACTTAAGTAAACAATGCATACTATATTCTTGGATGATCAGTCCTCTTTCATAACTCACCTCACAAACTCCTGGGAGCAGGGCTTTTATCCTCCAAGCTGGAGATTATAAGAGTCTACTTCAAAACTGGAGAAGAGTGTCATCAACACAGTGATGTGAGACAAACCCTGGAAAAGTCTTCCCTCAGAATCAAATTAATAACAAGACAAATCCCACCTGAAGATAGAGACTGGTGAAGGACTCCACATATGCTGAATTGAAGAAAAAGAGGAATAATCTCCAAGAACTGGTAGGAGATTTTCATCCCAAAGCCACCAGTCCAGAACACTCCCCCTAACTCGGTACCTTTGCTTGGGAGTTGCAAAGAAGCAGCACGACCGCCATGGATGCAGACTACCTTGGTGAGTAGTCTCAACAGAGTGTAAGGAACCATGCATATCCAGGCACAGAGACTGAGTCCACAGAGGCCCAGGGTAGATCACAAGCTACTGAAGAATGCCACATACAGAAGGGTTCCCACGGACAAAAAACAGAAAGATCACAGCAGAACTGTTTACAAGAGGTGCACTCACTCTATCCAGTCTGTGTTTGCTGGACCACCTAAATGTAAAATGGACCTTTCTGGACTGACTCACCTTTCTGGATTGACCCATCTGTGTTCCCAAGGTGGGGTACCCTAACAGGGAAGAAACTGGAGGCAGAAAAGCCTCACATGAAAAAAGGAGGGGTGGTAACTGAGTTGCTGTAAGACAGGATGGGTCCCAGAACTGAAAAGTGTAAGGAAAGGGAGGCACTGATAGAGGGTGGGAATTTAAACAAATCATAGAAGCTGAAGAGGAAATTCTGCACAAAATCAAAGAGAAAAGATCAAGATTTCTGGAAAATAAACAGAGGAAAGGAAACTTTCTCCTGGAGATGAAACAATTACACAAAAAGTACAATCTTAAAAATTATACCACATATCTAGGGCAAGAAACAAATGAAGAAGAGCTGAGAAAATCTGAACAGTTAAGCATGGGCTACTCTAAAGTTCCAAACTAAGTTGAAATAAACATCAAAGAAGAGTCTTAACATAAAGCAAACCAAAAATAAAACCCTAGACAAGAGAGAGAAACTGACCTTCTGAGTTAACACATCAAAATAATCAGATGCCCAAGCATCAGCAAAAAATTACAAGCCATACTAAGTAATAGAAAGATATAGACCAGTCATGGAAACAGATGAAAACTTCAGAGGAAATACAGAATTTGGAAAAACTAATCAAAGAAGTTCAAACAAATCTCCCAAATCAACTCAAGGAGATGAAGGAAAATATATAGAGAGAGCTTGTGGCAGTATATTAGTCAGCCAAAGGGGTGTAATGTGAAATACCAAAAATGGTTTGGTCTTTATAAAGGGTATATATTTGGCGTAGAAGTCCACAGTTACCAGGCCATAAACCGTAAGTTTCTTCCCTCACCAAAGTCCATTGTCACGTATTGGAGCAAGACAGCTGCCGACATTTGCCCAGGGTTCAGACTTCTTGGGTTCCTCTCTTCCCGGGGCTGCGTTTCTCTCCGGGCTTAGCTCCTGTTTCCTCCACAAGGTCATCTGTAGGCGATCAGGTGAATGGCTCACTACTCTTCTCCTGGGGCCTTCTTTCCAACATCAAAGCTGCTTCTCAAAAACTGCAGTCATTTGGATTTTGGAGACAACACATTCCTCATTTGGGTGTGTTACTGCGGCCCATTTACCGAGTGACCAGAAAGGCTGCTAGTTTTGATTGGGGACTGGAACAAGAGGAAGCCCTGCGACAGGTCCAGGCTGCTGTGCAAGCTGCACTACCACTTGGACCATATGATCCAGCAGATCCAATGGTGCTGGAAGTTTCAGTGG
>JAQZBX010090264.1:0-12532 GCA_029593785.1 Cabassous unicinctus
AAACACGGAATAAGAAAAGATAGATAAATTGGGTGAAAGGTTTGTGCAACAAAGAGACTATGAGAAAAGTGAAAGGACAGCACAAAGGGGAGTAAATATTTGCATATTTATTTAAGGAGGATGTAGTTTCCAGAATATATGAAGAAATTTTCCAAGTCAATATTAAAAGGTAAGTAACCCAATTAAAAGATGAGCAATGGACGTCAATAGAGATTTCTCCAAAGAAGATATACAGATGGCCATTACCTGTAAAGAGATGCACATCGTTAGTCATTATGGAAAGGACAACATGGATGAACCGAGAGAACATTTTGCGAAATTGAGACAAGCCGCACACAAAAGCACAAATATTGTATGATTCCAATTAGATGAAGTACCCAGAATAGATATTTGTATTTCTTCTTTGGACAAATGTCTGTTCTTTTTTTTGTTGAGTTGTGTCTTTTTATATACCATGGATATTAAACCCTTATCAGATATTTCCAAATATTTTCTCCCATTGAGTCTGCTACCTTTTCACCCTTTTGACAGAGTCCTTTGAGATACTAAAGTATTTTAATTTTGAGGAAGCCCCATTTATTTATTTTCTCTTGTTGCTCGTGCTTTGGGTGTAAGGTTTAAGAAACTACTGCCCACCACAAGATCTTGAAGATATTTTCCTTTACTTCCTTCTAGGAGATTTATGGTTGTTGCTTTTATATTTGGGTCCTTGATCCATTTTGAGTTAATTTTTGTATCAGGTGTGAGATAAAAGTCCTCTTTCTTTCTTTTGGATGTGGCTATCCAGTTCTCCCAGCACCATTTGTTGAGTAGACTGTTCTGGCCCATCTGGGAGGGCTTGACAGCCTTGTCAAAAATCACTTGACTGTAGATGTGAGGGTCTATTTCTGTGTTCTCAGTTCAGATCCATTGGTAAATCTGTCTGTCCTTATGCCAGTACCATGCTGTTTTTACCACTGTAGCTAAGTAATATGCTTTAAAGTCAGGGGGTGAGAGTACTCCGACTTTGTTCTTTTGTAAGACATTCTTTACTCTTCAGGACCTATAATCCATCCAAATAAATTTGATAATTGGCTATTTGATTTCTGTTGGGTTTTTTATTTTTATTGGGATTGCATTGAATCTGTAAATCAATTTGGGTAGAATTGACATCTTAACCATATCTAGTCTTCCAGTCCATGAACACAGAATGTCCTTATATTTATTTAAGTCGTCTTTGGTTTCTGTTTAGCAATGTTTTCTAGTTTTCTGAATACAATTCCTTTATGTCTTTTATTAGGTTTATTCCTAAATACTTGATTCTTTTATTTGCTATTATAAATGTAATTTTTTTCTGATTTCCTCCTCAGATTGCTTAACAGTAGTGTGTAGAAATTCTTTTGATTTCTGCATATTATTCTTGTATCCCGCCACTTTGCTGAACTCATCTATTAGTTCTAGTAGCTTTGTTGTGGATTTTCCAGGATTTTCTAGATATAAGATCATATCATCAGAGAATAGTGAAAGTTTTACTTCTTCCTTTTCTGTTTTGGTGCCTTTCATTTCCTTTTCTAGCCTAACTGCTCTAGCTAGAACCTCTAGCACAATATTGAATCACAGTGGTGACAGTGGGCATCCTTGTTTTGTTCCTGATCTCAGCAGGAAAGCTTTCAGTCTACCTGTAGGTTTTTCCTAAATGTACTTTACCATATTGTGAAAGCTTCCTTCTATTCTTATCTTTTGGAGTGTTTTTTTATTAAGAAAGGATGCCATATTTTGCCATTGCCTTTTCTTATCAATTGAGAAAGCATCATGTGATTTTTCTTCGTCAATTTATTAATGTGGTTTATTACACTAATTGATTTTCTTGTTTTGAACCACCCTTTCATACCTGGGATAAAAACCACTTGATCGTCATGTATAATTCTTTTAATGTGCTTTTGGATTTGGTTTGCAAGTATTTTGTTGATGATTTTTGCATCTATATTCATTAGAGATATTGGTCTGTAAATTCATTTTTTGTAGTATCTTTATCTGGTTTTGGTATTAAGATAATGTTGGCTTCTTAGAATGAATTTGATAGTGTTCTTTCCTGTTCAATTTTTTGGAAGGGCTTGAGCAAGATTGTTACTGGATTGTCTTTGAATGATTGGTAGAATTCACCTGTGAAGCCATCTGGTCCTGGGCTTTTTATCTTTGGAAGGTTTTTGATGACTGTTGCAATCTCTACTTGTGATTGGTTCATTGAGGTCCTCTTTTTTTCTTTCGTCAGTGTTGGGTGTTCTTGTGTTTCTAGGAATTTGTCCATCTTGTCTACATTGTGTTCAGTTAGATCTTCAATTTTAACTCTTTCTTCTTTTTTAATGTAAGCCTTGAGGGCTATAAATTTCCGTCTCAGCATTGCCTTTGCGCTGTCCCATAGGTTTTGAGATGTTGTGCTCTTATTTTCATTCGTCTCAAGATATTTGCTGAATTTTCTTGCAGTTTTTTTCTTTGACCCACTGATTATTTGAGTGTGTTGTTTAATCTCCATATATTTATGAGTTTTCCTGTTTTTGTTCTTTCATGATTTCCAGCTCCATTCATTATGATCAGATAAAGTGTTTTTGTATAATTTCAATCTTCTTAAATTTGTTGAGACCTGTCTTGTGACCCAACATATGGTCTGTCCTGGAGAAGGATCCATAAGTAGCTTGAAGAGAATGTATATCATGCTGTTTTGGGGTGTAATGCTCTATAAATGTCTGTAAGGTCTAGTTCACTTATGTTATTCAAGCTGTCTGTTTCTTTATCCTCTGTGCAGATGTTCTATCCAATTCTGAGAGTGGTGTGTTGACATCTTCAGCTATTATTGTAGACACATCTATTTCTCTCTTCAGTTTTGCCAGTGTGTGTCTCAGGTATCTTGGGGTACCAGGTTAGGTGCATAAATATTTAATATAGTTATTTCTTCTAGGTGAGTTGCTCCTTTTATTAATATATAATGATCTTCTTCATCCCCTATAACATTTTTGCATTTAAAATCTATTTTGTCTGATATTAGTATCACTACTTCAGATCTTTTTTGGTTGCTGTTTGTGTGGAATATCTTTTTCTAACCTTTCACTTTCAAGCTGGTTGTGTCTTTACATCTGAGGCAAGTCTCTTGTAGACAGAATATAGAAGACTCATATTTTTTATACATTCTATCAGTCTGTGTCTTTTCATTGGGGAGATCAAGACATTAACATTCGATATTATTACTGTAAAGGCATTACTTTGTCCATTTTGTCCTTTGACTTTCTTTTGTCATATCTTACTATTGTCTGTCTTTTTACCCTTTAATTTACCCTCTCTAATCTTCATTTCTACACTCTTCACGTCTCTCACTCTTGTTTTTTCTTTGGGGCTGCAGCACTCCCTTTAGTATCTTTTGTAATTGTGGTCTTTTGGTAATATACTCTCTCAGTTTTTGTTTGTCTGTGAAGACTTTAAACTCACCCTCATTTTTGAAGGACAGTTTTGCCAGATACAGAATTCTTGGCTGGCAGTTTTTCTCTTTCTGTACCTATACATCATACCACTTTCTTCTTGCCTCCATGGTTTCTGATGAGAGGTCGGCACTTAATCTTATTGAGGTTCTCTTGTATGTGGTGTTCTTGCTGCTTTCAGAATCTACCTTTATCTCTGATATTTGTCATTCTCAATAGTATGTGTCTTGGAGTATGTCTGTTTGGAATTATTCTGTTTCCAATGTGTTGTCCTTCTTGGATATTGATATTTATGTATTTCATAAGGATTGGGAAGTTTTCAGTCATTATTTCCTCATATATTCTCTCTGCCCCTTTTCCATTCTCTTCTGGGACACTGATAATACATATGTTTATGTTTTTGGCGTTGTCATTCATTTCCCTGAGACCTTGTTCCATTTTTTCCATTCTTTTCTCTTTCTGCTCTTCTGTCTTTCCGAGTTTGGATGTTCTGTTCTCAAAATCACTAATTCTGTCTTCAAGCAATTTAAATCTGCTCTTATTGTTCCTCTGATGTATTTTTAATCTCATCCATTGTGCCTTTCATTCCCAGAGCTCTGTTACTTTCTTTGCAGGCTTTTAAATTGTTCTTTATGTTCACCCAGTGTCTTCTTAACATCCTTTATCTCTTTAGTCATATTTTCCTTCAGTTCTTTGAATTGATTTATGAGATTTGTGTGGTTATTATTGATTAATTGTCTTAAATCCTGTATCTCATCAAGATATTTGGTTTGTTCCTTTCGCTGGGCCATCTCTTCCTATTTCCTAGTATGGTTTGTAATTTTTTGCTGATGTCTGGGCATCTGAATATGTTGGTGATTTTACTCTGATGGTCAGTTTCTCTCTCTTGCCTAGTTTTTTGTTGTTGTTGTTTTTCCCCACAGCTCTTCTTTGATTTTTGGTTCAACTTATTCTGAGTCTTTAAAATTGCCCAGCTCAAGTTATCAAAATTGGGCCAGGGACTCACTAATGGAGTACAGATTTTTTCCCCAGGATTTGGGGCTAAAAGTAGTTTTTCTCCTTGCAATTTCCTGGCCGGCCAGCAGGTGGTGCTCACCTCTGTGGAGAACCTTTCCACAGAGGTGTTTTCTTTCAGCTTCCTCTTTCTCGTTTTTCTGGTCTGACCAGAGCTGAGATTCAGAGCAGGCTGTGCTGGCCAAATTCAATGAAGAGAAACTGCTCTCTGCCCTCCAACTCACCCTCCCTCTTCCCTTGTAGCCGCTGACAGGGAGGAAGACGCCTGCTCCCCTCTCAGACGGCTGCAGGGAGCCAGGGGTTTTATCCAGGCTTAATGTCTAGGGTGGGAGGTGGGAGCCCTTCCCAGCTGCCGTGGGCATTCGGTAACTCGCGTTTGTTGTTTCGGATTCCTTGTCGCTCTGTCCCTTGCCCTCCTGGGGGTTGCATAGCATTGTCCTGGTCTGCTGACCCCCAAAGCAGGTTCCTTGGACAGGCTTTGGCCCTTCCCCCATTGTTTTTGTAAGTGAGTTGAGCCCTGCCTGCCTACTCCGATGCTATCTTCCTGGAATTCTCTTCAGGAAGTTTTAAAGAATTGGTATTACGCATAGCATGATATCTGACCATGGCACATTTATATTTGAAGACAAGGAAAACAAAAATATTATATATAAAAATCACCATTATTACTGAATTTTTGAAAATGTCCAAATATCTTACATTTTTTTTTAAAAATTAAGAGAGAGAATATTTGGACCTAAACCAAAATTTTTGGAATGCAAGGAATCTCGAACTTAAATGTATACTTTAAAAAGCATATGTTAGAGAAAAGGCCTGAAATTAGTGAAATATGTGTCCAAGTAGAATAAGACTGTTCATGTTAGGAAAATAACAAAATAAACCTTCAGAAAGTAGAATGGAGTTGACACTAAAGAGCAGTGCAGAAATCAGTGAATTAGAAAAATGAGATACAGTAGAGAGGCTTTGCAAAGACAAAAGTGTAATCTTTAAAGAAAAGTAATAAAATAGTCAATCTCTCCCAAGACTGATCGAGAACAAAATAGAGGGAACACAAACAACCAATGAAAAGAAGAAAAATGGGGCATAATTATAGGTAAAACAGAAATTAGAATAGATCATGAGAAGGCTATCAAAACATTACACCATTAAAATTTAAAATTTACATGAAATGAGCAGATTCCCAGAAAATACATAACTTCCTAAAATTCAGGATTAGGTAGTTATGAGTAGAGGGTAGAATGTTGGAGCTGGAAGATTTAAGAAGGGAAGTCGATTCTGGCTTGTGAAGTGATTTTTTTAAAGTGAGGTAGAATTGGAGATCAGTAGAGTTAAAAGGTCAAGGAATTGTGAGCTTCTGTGTTGAGTGGTTTTCCACATAGATGATGAGGTCATCCAGAGTCAGATAGGAAGATGCCTTCTAATCATGTGAAGAAAACAGCATACTTCAGGGGATACATGACTCTTGAGTAAGGAGACAGGAAGACAGACTTGGAGACAATTGATCCAATTTCTCAGTTATTATCAAGAGATTTTTGATAATACACCCCTTCTGTACTTTGCCAGCCCACTGCTTTGTTCCTAAGAATTCTACCTATTAACCAGGCAGGCTGTGAGCCTCTGCCTTCCTGCTGTCTTCTGTTAATCTAGTTAAATTATATATTTTGCACTAATTTGCCATATTAGATGTCTTTCCGGCCTTCTGCAGTCTTCATCACAAAACAGACACCCAGCACTACTGAACTGAATGCTGCAGTGCTGCACATCTGTCTTTTGAAGACTGTCTGCAAAGTGTAGGCCAGAGATGTCATCAAATGTTATTGTTCTGAGTTATGTTGTAGTCTTTCTTTAATTTCTTTTGTTTTTCCAGCTCCTTCAGTTAAGGCTGTCTGCATGATGGTTTGCTCTCCACATTACTCAGTGAGGAGTTCAGGCCTTTCCCCCCCCAAGCATTGTGGTTTCTAATAGATCCTCTGAACCTTTGAATTCTTTTACTGATACAGGCTGTCACAAAGCTTTGAGTTGAAAACTAGGCAGGATTCCCATTGGAATGTGACTGGGTCCCTCTCAAGTGATCAGAGAGATTCTTGCTGTGTGTTTGCGGATAGTTTCTCCATGGATCCTAGTGTTGTGCAAGATTCCAGAAGTGCCTCTGCCACACTGCCAAGACCATACCCCTGGGCCTGAGGTGAAAGATCAGTTATTTAAGCCAGGTCTCATCATCGTGCAGTTAAAGCTACATCAGACCAGACATGGATTTTAGAAAGATTTGCATTGTGAACTATCTTGAATTCAGTGCTGATCAGAATTTACCTTACTGCCTTGAAATGCACAGACCACTCACCTGCCAGTTTTATGTGGAAGATGCCACATATGTATTGCAAATTTAATTGGGGGGGAAGGTATTTTTAGTACTATGTAATTCAATATTAATAAATTAGAACAAAGAACAGATAAATTCAGTACAGTTAGACCCCAGAGACATATGCATTTTAAAAACTGTACTTAATAATTTGGAAATATTGGGACACATCATAATATATTTTTCTTTTGCCTTATACATGTTTATCAGTGAAGAAGACAGCTTTGCCATGGGTAGATAAAATGTAGTGAGGAATATTGAAGGAATTACTATGAGTTGTTATTTAAAAAATACAAAAATTAAAATGAAGTTCAACCTGGCCCATTTTGACTGAAATTAATGACAGCTTGAGAAAGAAAAAAAAAAGATTTATTTTAATAACAGTCAATGAAAATAATGGGAATCTTGAAAATAGTACTCTTGATTAAAACCTATGGAGAGAAAACCTGGACAATGAATGAATATGAGTATTAAAACTGAATTTTAAAAATGTCATAGGAAAAAAATTATAGCTATATTATAAGGTTGCCATTTAAGAAAAACCCTGAATGATTTGAAGTTAACTTTTCAAATATCATTTAAATTTTTAACACAATAACTTACTGCAAAAAAAAAAAAAAAATTAAGATGAAAAAAATGCCTGATCATTGTTTTTATTGACAGAATGAAAAAATTAATGTCAGAATGCCACACCAAGGAAGATGGCAGAACTAAACATGATTTAAAAGCTTTATTTTAGGAAATATTGTTATTTATGAAGATCAGTGCAATATATGAAATTATAAGAATTATAAAATTTATGATCTGGAGCAAGCTACTAAATTTTTCTTAGCCCGATTTTCTCATGTTTTAAAAAGAAAATAATGGTATGTGCCTGCGAGTTCTTTTTGGAAGTAGGTGTGTAGTATAGCCTAGTTCATGGCCTCACTCTCCATGGAGGCTGTTGGTGGTGGTCAGACCAGTGTCCCCATCTCTCCACATGATAGACCTCAGTTAGGAGCTGCTAAGTAAGTGGGCAGGGAAGGTGAGCGTCCTGATGACGTTTCTGCCCCCAGGGTTTAGCACAGTGTCCGACAGAGTTGGACACGCACTAATTGTTTGCTGAATGAATGGGGAAAAATGAATTCAGGCCAGAAATCAAGTGAAAATTAAGTCCAGTTTGGAATATGTACACAAAGGAATACAAAGGAACACTGGTTGGTTAAGCTGACAAGGCATATTCAAAACAGATCCTTGATAACAGCACACTTTTTATCGAGAAGGTCACAGAGTTTGGTAGGAAACAGGACGCCACCCACAGCTGTGCTGGGAAAGTGATGCGGCTGGGCCCGTGCATTAGATAGTCTAGGCACCGAGCAGTGGAATTCTCCACCCGTGGGATGGCAGGGGAAGTAGGAGGGAGAGAAGTAGGAGCATGAGAATTAGCAGTATGAACTGGACTTGACCACTCACTGCGTTCAAGAGAACAAGAAGGCCAAAGTAACTGAGACTTGGAGTCTGCGTGACTAGCAAATGTGGGTGCCATTTAGAGTAATATAAATTATCAGGAGGGACACATTTTGAGAGAAAGGTGCGTTCAGTTTGAAAAATGTTAAATATGAGGGGTTGGTCTGTTACCTAGGTTAGATTTACAGTAGGTGGTTGTAAATGCAGTCCTGGCAAACTGTGGGAAGAGGGTTGGAAAAAATAGCAGGGCAGTGAGAGTTGAATCTACAGCAGACAAAATCATCAGAAAAATGGCACTGAGAAGTCCCCAGGGACCGGCCATGCAGCACACCTTCTAAAAAGCAGCCCGAGGGATAGAGGCAGATGTTGTGGAGCTGGTTGGAAGGAGAAGAGGAGGACCAAAATCTAAACACCAAGCCCAGGCTGAAGAGTGTTCCAAGAGGGAAAGGTGATCGAAAGGAGCAAAAGCTGCGGAGAACTGATGCTCCGCATTGGGAGGCGGAGGGCGCGAGCCTGTGAGCCGCAGATGGCAGGCACTCCTTGGAAAATGCCTTCATCTTCCCGTTGAGAAGGGACATCTGCCCAGAAACCTACATGGTAAATTTGCACTTTGTTCCTTGTAAGGAGATAAAAATAAGTGAACATGAAATGGCAAAACTAATTGACTGCTTCGTTGTATACCATTTCTGATGTCCAGTGGCTATTTGAATATGATTTATATGGCCTCTTACTTTGTTTTATATAATGTTATTTAAATCACCTTTAAATAATCTCATTTTGAAATTCAGGAAACAAGAATGTGCCCCCATGGAAACCAATGCTCTGACTGCATCTGACCAAATCTCTTAGAATTATAAAGGCATTTATTTACCCTATCTCCAAGCAGTCCCTACTCTGGGAATTTATCCTTTATATATATCTGCACACATACAAAATGGCATATGAACTAGCTTGTTCATTGCAGCATTTTTATTGAAGCAGAAGTTTGTAAACAACCCCAGTGACCATGTGTGGGGTCTGGTTATTTAAACTCTCTTGTGTCTACGCAACATGGTTTAGGGCAACCACTGTCTTTCCTCTCTCATGGGTTCAGCCAAGTAACTCTTTGCTCCAGGCGGGGTTGTCTGGGCTGCAGTTACCTGGAGCTGGCTTTGGGCTGGGAGCTCAGCTGCACCTGGAGCCTGCACCCCTCTCTTCTTCTGGAGCATGGCCTCCACATTGCAGGAGTTTCCAGAAAGAAAGGCGGATACTGCAAGTCCTCTTCTGATCCTGCCTCCAGAGTCACGTGGCGTCACTTCTGCCGAGGTCAAAGTGCAAGCCCCCTGGTACAGGAGAGCAGAAAATGACGCCACTTCTTGATGGGGCAGCGACAGTGCCGCTGCAAGAGAACATGTGGAGGGGAGCTGCGTTGCAGCCGTCTTTGGAAATACTCCTGCCCCAGATTATTAAAGAAGTTTTGAGGACATGCTCTGTACGTGCACAGGAAAAGATCTCCAACATACATTGTTCACGTAAAAAAGCTGGGCGCTGAGCAGACTGTGTTATACCAACACTAGTGTAAAAAGTGGGGAAAAAGAATAGAGTTAGTGTTATATGTGTATAATTTTATAATTTTCTAAAAACACATGCAAGAAACTATTAACAAGTGGTTACCTGTTCAGGTCGGAGTTAGTGGATAGGGGATGTAGAGAGAGTTTTTTACTGTATTTATTATTATACTTGTTTAAATCAATATGTATGATTAATAACTTATTTTTCCAAAAATTTTTAAACTTTATTTCACTGTGGTTCCATCTTAGAATTTACAGTGTTAGCATTTAAAGGACCTTTAGACATCATTTAGTTGTATCATCTATAATAATTTGAGTAAAACTGTAGTCCGTATATTTCCTAATATATGATCATCAGCTTCTGTGCGAAAATTTATTTCCAAGGTAGTGAATTCTGTTGTTTAACTATTTTGAAACACTCCATCAAAAATACTTGCTAAACTAACTTTGAGTTAACTTGTTCACAAGCTGCATTGCTTTTAACAGAGGCATTGCTGTAACAGTTGTATGGCATATTTCTATATTTCAAATTTCATGTTATAATTCAAAATATATTAATTTTATAATTTAACTCTGCTTAGGTTTTATGCAAAACTGATATTTGCAGTCTTGAAAGTTTATTATTGAAAAAGTTGGGCTAACTGAAGCTATCAGGAACAGTGATTTCAGAGGTCCTTTTCTTTTCAGATTACTGTGCCACGCTATGAAAGACCATATAGTTCGTGTTGCAAACGAAGCTGAGTTTATTCTGAACAGACAGCGAGCTGAGGATGTACACAAACATGCCGAGTTCGAGGTGAGGTTTTGAGAGTGGATTTGGGGAGCTTTTGTTTTGTTTTAAGTCAGTCGTCACCCATATGTAACTTACATAAGAAGTTTTGTTTTTAAAGGGAAAATTCACCAAAGCCATTTCAGTCCCTGTGCTTCAAGGCTTTGGTGAGTCACACAGAACACTGGCTCATTCCCACCTCATTTAAAGCATGCAGAAACCCCTTTGCACTTGCCTCACTGGTCGGGAGACCACAGGACTCGCGAATGTGCTCTGAGAGTGGAGGCAGATGCAGTTTTAAGATGCAGTACTCCGTGAGTTTTACACACCGCTAGGTGCGTGTGGGTGTAATTGTGGCTTTAGGAAGAATCTCAGTGTTGCCACGTATTCAGTGTTCTGCTTAGTAAACTGTCTGCCTTTAGAGCTGCTGAAGATCAGTTTAGTTAATGTTTTATTTTGATAATTGATATTTTGTTGACAACGGAAGCATTGCTATTATATGATATATATAGAAATAAAATGGTTTAAAAATCCTAAGTAACCTGAGTGGAGAATAAACTACCATTTATTCCTATTTTATGTACAAAAATAATTTTGAACTACTGTATATTCCCTACTTATAGTTTTCAAAAAAATTTTTAGAATGTTGTTATATATTTCTAGCATTTTAGTCATTATTTGCCATTATCTGTTATTGCCTCAATTCAACAGTATTTCAGTTCATTTAATTTACAGAATAAAATTGGCTCCAGAAATATTGAGGTGGCCTGATTTCCATTGTTACTCTGAATACCTATAACCTCTACTTCATTTTGTTTGGTGAAACTGCAGGCACTTGTCATGTGGAATTGCAACAATCTTATTTTGAAAAATAAAAAGAGAGATTTTAAACTTTGATAAAAGTGTATTTACAGTTAAGCGTTTGTCAAAGTGAAGTTTCATATCGCTTCTGCAATAAATAACATTGGATGTTTATCAGGGTATCCCACAGTAACCTGGATGATGAGGAAAAATTGAGTTATCCATTCTTTGAAAAATGTGTTTTCATATAAGATATGTCAGGACTCTTAAGTAAGAATATTCAATTAGCTTTCCATTTCTGTTAGTAAATAAGATTTCGAATTTTAACCAGATTCCCTGCAGAGTCAGTTTTGAATCAGTCTTATTTCCACGAAGAAAATCATGGTAATTTGTGGGGATATAAGCAAGTCAGTATTTGTCATAGAAAAACACTTAAGGTGGGTTTTTAAGTAGCTAGGTATTAGTTAAAAGTTTTAATGTGTAGTTAAGCAAGATGCAGTTATGCTAAGGGCAGTGTTTCTTAACTTTTTCTTCATTACTGCCTCCAAGGAGTCTTTGGTCCTTATTGTCCCCTGCAGTAAGAGGAAGATTTCCCCTCCCGCTCCACCCCCGACCGATTCTCACCCTTGAAGATGAGCTCACTCCGTCAGGGCCACTCAGCTGAGGGGCCTCAGGGGGCTTTGGGGGAGGCAGGGCGGCTTAGTGGCTGTGTGTATGTAAAGCATAATACTAGTGCCAAGTTACACTTGAGAGTGTTATCGTTGTTACTTAATGTCTGTGCGGTGTGTCCTTAACCCAGGTGTTTACATTTGCTCTTTTTAGGCCAGATGTGTGGAGTAACTTCATTTGATATGGCTCTGCAGCTCTCCACGTGTATAGCATGCCACACACTGGCCCTTTTTAAACTGAAACAGATTTTATAGAGATCAGGATTTTTTTACTAGGAATTTTTGAAGAGTGTCTCTCTCCCCGTCTCAGCCTGTAATGAGGAGAAAAGGTGTACTTAGTTTGCAATGGGACCTTCACAGTTAAGTGTTTTTTTTTAGTTAACTGCTGTAATTGTTAAGGAAGAAAAATGGAAATTTAATTTTACTCTCCAATGAGCTAATGAAATATTAAGCTCATTACTGAGGCAGATCATTGT
>JAQZBX010090265.1:0-12548 GCA_029593785.1 Cabassous unicinctus
ACAAATGCAACTCTGTCCATTTCTTCTACCAAGCAAAATGAATGACTAGTTGCACTGCTCAGAGTTCTGCCCACTGGGAGGATTTGTCATCACCACCGTCCTTCAGGGACATCTCAGAAAGGGGCTGCAGTGCTGCAGCTGTCCACCTTTGGGTGGTACCTGCATATCATCCAGAACCATCTGTAAAGCAGGCCCAAGTTTTCTCTTCCTCAGTCAACTGATTCTAAGGAACTCCACAAGAGGCCAAAGCTGTGGGTTGGAAAAGAGAAAGTAATATGGAAGGAGTAGTGACCATGGTCTTTTGGGCTACTTCCTCACCTTACTTGTGCCTTCAGGACCCACTTAAGCCTTACCCCATATATACAACTTTCACTTTATGATGGAGTAATGTTGTGAACACCCAATTTTATGGTTTGGTGGGTCAGACAATACCCAGCTCATGATAGGCAACTCAGGTCTCATGGTAACTTGGTGGGCCATGGTTAAGCATTCAGGCTATGCTAAGGCCCAGTAGCAGGCCAAGAGCTGTTTTTCAAAAAAAAGAGTAGTTTTCTGCAGAGGATGGCAGGGCTGTACTCCAAAATCCTAAGGGTCTGTGTTGTGATTCTCCTATAGGGGTCTGCCAAAGGCCCCAGACAGCATCTCTATTTGCCCCTGACCCTTCCAGCACCATTGGATCTGATGGATCATATGACCAAAGTGGTAGTGCAACTTACACAGCAGCTTGGTTCTGGTCACTCAGTAATTGGGCCTAGTAGTAATTGGGCTAGGTTCTTGGCTATGTCCCATAAATGAATTTAAGAACATGCCAGTAATTCCATAATGTGGAATGTGTTGTCTCCAAAATCCAAAGAGACCAACTAAGCATTGTGCCTCTTTTTTGAAAAGCCAGATGCAACAGATTATCCTTCACATTAGAAGGGATATCTCAACATGCACCACACCATTGGACACCTAGAAATTTCACCAAAATGGAAAGCTCCTGTATTTTTGTTGGGTTTATTTCCCATCCTCTCTCATGCAAATGCCTTACCAATTAGTCTAGAGTCATTGCTGCTTCTTGCTCACTAGGCCCTATCAACATGATATCATCAATATAATGGACCAGTGTGATGTCTTGTGGGAGGTAGAGATGATCAAGGTCCCTGTAGACAACATTATGATATAGCGCTGGAGAGTTTATATACCCCTGAAGCAGGAAAGTGGAGGTATATTGCTTGCCTAGCCAGCTGAATGCAAACTGTTTCTGGTGGTCTTTACTAATGGCAATTAAGAAAAAAGCATTTGCCAGATCAGTAGCTGCATACCAGGTACTAGGGAATACATTGATTTGCTCAAGCAATGATACCACACCTGGGACAAGTGCTGTGATTGGAGTTACCACCTGGTTAAGTTTACAATAATCTACTGTCATCATCCAAGATCCATCTATTTTAATCACAGTTCAAATAGGAGGAATCAGCATCCTTGCATCCTTCAAATCCTTGATGGTAGCACTAATCTTTGAAATTCCTCCAGGAATTTGGTATTGCTTTGATTTACTATTTTACTAGGTAGGGGCAGTTCTAGTGGCTTCTACTTGGCCTTTCCTACCACAATAACACTCACTCCACAAGTCAGGGATCCAATGTGGGGTTTCTGCCAGATACTGAGTATGTCTATTTCAATTATCCATTCTAGACATTGGGATATAACCACAGAGTGGTTCTGAAGACCCACTGGACACACTGTGAGGTGGACCTAAGCTAAAACTCCATCAAGCACCTGATCTCTATAAGGCTGTACTCTGGTGGACAGCAGTGATGTTTTGGGTCTCCTAGAATTAATATCACTTCTAAGCCAATATCTAATAATCCCCAAAAGGTCTGATCATTTCCTTTTCCTCAATGCACAGTTACTCTTGTAAAAGGCCATAGGTCTCCTTGGGGAAAAATAGAAAGAAGATTAACAGCAAAAATTTTTGGCAGTGTAACAAGATCCTTCCACAGAGGACTTGGCCTTCTCCTCATTCAAGGGGCTCTGGATGTGTAAAGTGTCTCCAGTCTGGGAATTGATTAAAGGGCCATAATTCTCTGTGTCTGTAATTCAAATTAGGGTTTTGTTCATTTGACCTAGAACTCTCCTGCTTATACAGATAAAGTAGGAATTTAGTAGGCTGCCCATGTATTTCACTTTTAAGTACCTACCCATTGAAGATGGGGAAGCATTGGATTCCTCTAGGTTCTTGGCAATGTTACATAAATGAATTTAAGAACCTGCCAGTTTAGTTAGACCAGTAAAAAGAATTTATTGGGAAATGGGGGAAAGAACAGAGCTTGCTGAGAAATGGGAGAGATGGAAATATACTCCAAGATTTGGTGCAGGCTCCTCTAGGCAGAGCACACCTTGCCTTATGTGGTTACCTTTTAAACTTTTAGTTATTCCTCCCCCTTGTGAATAATAAGGGGATGGGCAGCCCCAGTTGTTATTGGTTACCCCACCTATGGTGGGGGACAATGCTGAGGCCTGTTTGGAATATCCAGGACCTAGGGGAAGTCCTGGAAAGAGAAACTGGGACCTCAAGGTTAAACCCAAGGTCTCAGTGAGGTCTTACAGCTATTTTGTCCCTTTGACCATTTTGTCTGTCAGCCGTGTTGTGGCTCATCTTCTCATTTCCATGGCTAACCTGGCTCACCATGATTTCTTAGCCAACACCATAACTCCATGCACCTCAGACTCTTTCAATTGTTGCTTTGAGTCTGCCTTACATTGCCATAACTATATCCACCTTGTCTTTGGTGATTAACTGCTGATACTTATTTTTAACAGCTCAAGATTTGATCATCTCCACAATGTTTAAGGATTGTAGTTCTATTACAGCAGTTCCTACAGTAATATATGAACTACAGAGAATAATAACCAAGAGCTCTCAGGGAATATGGAATTAGTCTTACAAATTTATCCATCACAGTCTTTGTTAAAGGTGTGTCCTTTAAACATTCCTGGGGTAGGTGGGCAGGTCTTAAATGGTAAATTGATTCTAGCCTTCCAATCTCTCTAAGGCTTTGTACTCCCTCTTCTACTATATACCAGGGTAAATTGGGCATCTCAATCTCAGTCATTCTAGGCCATCTTTTAGTCCATGTTTCAGTCAGCCACCCAAAAACACTGTTAGAGCCCTTTCTAAACCTTCAAGCTACAGTATTGAATCCAGAATTGCTGTTTAGTGAACTTATACCAATAAATTTAACCTGATTCAACTTTACATTCCTTCCACCATTATCCCATACCCTGAGTATCCATTCCCACACATATTCCCCTGACTTTTGTCTATATAAGTTAGAAAACTCATGCAATTCTTTTAGGGTATGTTACAGTTCCTTATGGGTCAAATTTTGTATATCACCTTGGGGGCTTGTTGTGCTTTTAGTCTTGTAGTAAGTTTGGAAGAGAAGAGGAGTGGTGGGGGTGGGTAAGGGCAAAGATTAGAAGTGCCTTGCAAGCTACTGACCTCAGGGAATTCCTTTGCATTTTCACCTGGTGATACAGGATTAATCTCTTCAGGTAAGCATTGGAAGGCAGATTCCTCAGGGCAGGATGGAGTTTGGGAAGTGTATGCTGAAGTTTAGCTGATACCTGTCTCAGAGCTGGGAGGAGGTCCAGACACGCTGTGGAATGACAGAGGTTGGGCAGTGCAGGGTTTAGTTTGTCTGGTACCCACCTCAGGGCTGTGGGGAGGACCAGACACCCTGGAGCATGCTGAAGGCTGGGCGGTACATGCTTGGCAAAGTGTGGTCTCACCAGGCAGGATATCACAGGTTTATCTTGCAAGGTCTCAGCAGAATTTAGAGTTCCAATGTCCCAGCCAATATTATCATCAACCCATATGTCTCCATCTCAATCCTTAGGGCTCCACTTCTTTCCAATCAATGCCTTCACTTTAATAGCACATAACCTATGGGATTGAGTTTTACTTTCCTTTGTATCTCTGCTACTCATACAATGAAATTCCGAGTCCAGTTTTCAGAGATCTCAAATCTGTGGTTGCATGAAACAAGATTTTCTTTCAGAGCACACAGAAATTTTCACATCATTTATGTCACATTTAAGTTGGAAATTTGAATCCTTTAGCTCACCCCTTTCTTTTGTAACTGTATCTTGAGTATCTAGCAGGGGCCAGCCAACCTAATTGTACCTTTTGAATCCACAAAACCCTGATAAGGTGTTGAAAACACTCTCACCCAGATCCTTGCCTCTTATAAGTATGGAAGTAGGGGAATCCAGGGTTGATATTTTGATATATCCCTTGCAAACTTATATCATGGACACTCAGTGGCTTCTTGGTTAATGGAAAGAGAATCATTAGTACAATTAAAGTAGAGAACCAATTGCAAAAGACCCAAACTACTTCAGAAATCCCATGTTTAAGATTCTGTTTCTTAAGAACCACTCCTGATACCAACCTGTATTAGTCAGGGTTCTCTGGGGAATCAGAATTGACAGGAGATATATGTAAATAGCATGAGATTTTATAAAATTCTCTCATGCAACCATGGGGATGCACATGTCCAAATTCTGTGGGACAGTCTTCAAACCATTCTGTTGATGGCCCTCAATAATTTTCCAGGAGATGATGGCTGTCTGAATTAGAGATCAAAATTCTCTCTCAGAATGATGAGATCGCATCCCCAATTAAGACCTTCAACTGATTGGATGAGACATCACTCATTACTGACTGCATTCTCCATATATGATTGTGGATGTAACCAGCCATCAGAGCAATGAGTTCACTGATGACTAAAGTCCATAAATGTCCTTGTATTTATGAAGAAAGTGCTGCAGCTCTGCTCTTTCTCCCCCTTTGCAGAAAACAGCAGCTGTAGAAAGATAACTTCCCCTGCTCCCTTTCTCCCATAGAATCCAAAACTTAGGGAAATAAGTGCCCTCCTCCCCCTTTTGCCTGGAATGCACAAAGTTAAGACTCTATTCCTCTCCTCCCTGAGGCCCTCTGCTTTAGGAATATAAGCTAAACTTGCACTTTTGCTTCTGTAACCCCCACCTGCCCACTTGGCTTCAGGAATTTGCCTGCTTGCTCAGCAACCCACTAGCCAATAAACATAAACTTATATAACCCCACAAAAGCCAATGCCTGGGGCTCAGAATTTGGAGATTTGACTCTCCTCTGGGCCCACATGTAATAAAACTTTCTTCCTCCCCCCCTTGAGTGCTGCTTGGGTTTTCTCATCATCTAAATTTTTTTTCTGCCACAACAGTATTACAATTAGCTCAGTGCTTGCTTGACAAAACAACTGGGCACAATCCTGGCTGAATTCACACAATAGCCTAACCATCACACATAATAAGTAATTTCATGAAATATTCACATGTAGTTCCTTTTAGGGACTCTGTGGCAACCAGGGCCCTATCTGCCCTTCCTAGGTTCTATTCCCAGAATTTAATTTCTAACCCTGCTGACACTGTTTCTCTATATAAAGTTCAGAAGTATTTTGCTAACTGTTAGCTAATTCATTTGGATATGTCTTAGGAGGGATGTTATTCAAGGGAAAAAAATCTTTTTGTTTCCACAATTTATTGTGGCATTTTTTAGTTTGGCATTTTTCATATATTCTCACTCAGTTTTGTGACTGTGAGCCTTCATTTGTATCACAGCAATTTTTCTTTGTTTTACCCTTTTTAAGGTCATAACAATGCATCTATCAGTTCAGATACTTATTTACCATTTTTATTTGGTCCTAATGACTTTAGAAATCCCCATTTATTTTCATAAAATTCCAAAATCATTAACTACTCCAAATGCATATCTACAGTCAGTATAATATTAACAGATTTTACTTTATCTAAATGACTGCCTCTAATTAAAAGTTTTAGCTCAGCTTGCTAGGGCATGGTGAAGCCAGGGGCTTGTTGACCATTAATTGCTTCTACTGTAGTAGTTAGTTCATGGTCTGTCTCATATTATATGTATCATTTTAAGGTAAATCATGTCCACAAATAAGAACAAAGCTAAGTTAATCAAGGTTTTTCATTTTGTAAGAAAGGTCCTGTGTATGATAAGTGTAAAATAACTCCAAAATCTAGATGCCAACCTTCTTCAGACAGGGCAATAAAGTGCTGGATTTAAAGTATTACAATGGAGGATTTGGATATTTTAAAGAGAGAGCAATATGATTTCATAAAAGGTCCATCTGTGAGCTGACATGCTGGATTAGAAACTGGCAAACAGTGTGCTCTATTACCCACAAAGTATGCCCCCTGACCATATCACTTGACACTTCAACTTATATAGCAGCAGCAGCTACTGCCTTTATACAACTGGGAGTCTTCTAGCCACTGCATCCAATTGCAGACTGGAATACACTATTGGTCTCTGTTGACATCCATGTGTCCACTGAGGACTCAAAACTTTTAGTTTGATTTTCATAAACAAAAAATGATAAGTTTAATTGTAATTGGGTATAAGCTTAAAGGTGGATGTGGTGGAGACTATATAAAGTCCATTTAAAGATATTTAAAGGGCCCTGATGACAAAGTATTTGACCTCATCTTGAACTTTCAGTTTCATAAGGATTGTGAAATTGACAGATGGAGCAAGATTCTATACCAACCTTACTTCTCTATTAACATTCTTTTTTTTTTCCCCTGAAGTCAAAACTCTCATCTGTAGCTTATTGCATGCTCTTTCAGGGAAGCAACAGAGTAACACAATGTACCTGAGCAAGAAATGATTGTTTTTGTGGCATGTCATATATTATAAAGAAGAACTAAGATTATAACTAATATCACTATACTGTTGTATAATATCTTGAAGATCAGTACCAGAACATTTCATGGACAGTAAAGTCATTAACATGTCTCTAGGAACTTCATGTAATTTCTGAAACATTTACATGAATAAGTCTTTTACCTACTCAAAGTTAACCAACAGAGTATTAGAAGATTCCTTTGAATTTGACAGCACACCCCATGCATGTTCCAACATATCAGAAAAACCTAAGTACTTTATCATTTATCTTTTTAAAAAAGATTTATTTTTATTTATTTATCCCCCCCCTTCCTGCTTGTGCTCATTGTGTCCATTTGCTGTGCATTTTTCTGTGTCTGTTTGTCTCCCTTTGTTGCATCATCTTGTTGTGCCAGCTTGCTCACCGCGCTGTGTGGGCCAGCTTGCCTTCACCAAGAGGCCCTGGGAATTGAACCCAGCACCTCCCATATGGTAAACAGGAGCCTAACCAATTGAGCCACAGCTGCTTCCCTCATTTATCTTTTTATAAAGGGAAAGAAGAAACCTTTGTGATTTTCTAGGACCCCTGCAGAAATCTGTGATCAAGGAGACATACTTTAGCAATGCAAAATGCCAAAATTGTCAGGAGGTTTGTCATGTCAAATATGGTCAAGTGTCACTGTGAACAATACTTGGCTCCTTATTAAACCAAAGTGACAATAAAATATTAAAACAGTGTTATGGAGGTAGTATGATTATTTATAAACATAGACATTTTAAAAGATGACTTGATTCTGTTAAACAACTGTGAACAAAATAAGAACCACAAGAGTGTTGGTGAATTATTGTGGTAAGACACAGAATAAATGCTTTCTAAGCCAATTACTCAGAAAGTAAATAAAACTTCTTACAACCTCTTACTAAAAGCAGACAAAAATCCCAGAAAATACTTTCATTTTAATGGAGAGAAAACCAAATTTCAAATTTACATGAATATACTGTTTTAAAAAATCTTAGAGAAAACCCCATGTATCTTTGCCAGCTTTATCCATGGGAAATAAAATTATTTTTCTGCAAACCATTTACAACTTTCTTATTCATTCAGGTTTTATTCTATATTTTTGTTTTTTTTTAATTTTGCAATAACCAATGATTTTGCTTTAAGACAGTACTATTCTCTTTTTTTCCCCACAACTAAACCATATCCTACATACTGTGCAAGCTTGATAGAACATAAGCCTAAGAATTTAAGGTATCAAAAGATCTTGGACTATATCTTTAAGCTGACAATTTATACAAAACTCAATTACTGTTGAAATCAATTTTGTCAGAAATTACTCAATTTCATTAAATTAAAACAATTATTTTATATATCAAGCATCTAGCATCATAGTATAAAGAATCTTTTTAAAAGGATATTTTAGAATATTATGATGAAAAAAAAATTGCTGCTGCCTCTTTAATAGCACTCTCTCCTCCTCCTTACCATAAACCCACAGCTTTGAGAAAATAACTGCCCCTCCTCTCTTTCTCCCATGGAATCCACAACTTAGGGATATAAGTGCTCTCCTTCCCCTTTTGTCTGAAATCCACAAAGTTAAGGACTCTACTACTCTTCTCCCTGAGGCCCTCTGCTTTAGGAAGATTAGCTAAACTCAAACCTTTGTTTCTGTAACTCCCACCTACCTGCTTGCATCAGGAATTGGCCCACTTGCCCAGCAACCCACTAGCCAATAAACAAAAAACTTTATAACCCCACGAAAGCTGATGCCCAGGGCTCAGATGTTTTGGAAGCTTGACTCTCCTCTGGGTCCGCATGTAATAAAACTTTGTTTCTCCATTTCTCTGAGTGCACACTTGGGTTTCTCCTCATCTATATTTCATCTGCCACAACATTTGGTTTCTTAACCAGGAAACCCAAACAAGCAGGCCTGTTGTGCATATGGGTTGGGACTGATTGGTGTGGCTGGCAGTGATTTCTGAGCAAATGAGGTAGGCACCACCCCTTCTCTTAACAGGACCTCCTTCTGAGGAGGTCTCCACAGGTCACATCCCCACACCCCAGCCTGACTCAGTGGGGAGGCAGACTAAACAGTGCCAGAAGACACCAGAAAGGTAAGGCCCCAGGTGTCAAGTCCTCAGTCAGGCCCATCTCTGGATGGAAGGGGAGACTGATCACCTCCCAAGAGCTCAACTATCAAGATCCCAGGATTGGGCAGACCCTGTGGGAAGGACTGCATAATCTCTGAGCAATTGTGTGTGAATGAAGATGGCAGAAGCTTGCCTCTGACGTTCCAGTCTGTGACTCCACAGCCTGTGCTATGGAGTCCAAGTGAGCCCTACCTGTTTCCATGGCTATGTCATATGGCATAATGGCCCACCCTGAACTTTGCCTGGGTGCCTTAGCTAAGATGAGCTGAAGTTCTCACTAGAAATGCACACAGCCAGGCATCTGAGTCGGCTTGAAAGAGGCAACCCCTTCCTTTGTCTGTCTTGTGCCACCAACACAGGGCATGTGCTCACCACAGTCAAAACCTACATTTTAAATTGCATGCTTAAGAACTTCAAGGAAGGCTTTTCCAGAAATTATGGCATCTGGATGAACCCTGGCACCCTCTGAACCTTATGTGAATTAGAGTGACCCACTTTTAATGTTGACTGGCCCTCAGAAGGGACCCTGGATATAGCCAGGGTCTGTGCAGTGTGGCTGGTGATCACAGGAACTCCTGGCCACCCTGATCGGTTTCCCTACATTGACTCTTGGTTAGAAATAGCCCAGGCTTTGCCCCCTTGGGTTCAATTGTACGTTGGAAAAAAGGGACAGAGCAGGGTCTTGGTTGCACAGGGAATAAGGCTCCAGAAGCAAGTCATTCATCAGGGATCCTCAGAAAAAGGCCTATGACCCCACTGTACTCTCTGGCCACTCTAGCCTCCCTACTAGCAGCAGCCTTGGGAAATCCTGACCCCACTGGATGAGGAGAGCAGCTCAAAAAGGGGGGAAATGCACTAAAAAAGTGCCCCTGGTCAGAGACCAATGTACCTACTGCAAAGAAAATAGACACTGGCACTGAGTATCCTGTGGTCACAACCCCTGTAACCCCCTTTAGTGAAAAAACCACCAACATCATAGGAGCAACTGGAGACCAGCCAAGGCAATGGCCTTTTCACCAGTTGAGAACTTGTCAGCTTGCTGGCCATGAAGTGACTCATAACTTTCTGTACCTGCTTAAATGTCCAATTTCCCTACTTGGTAATGTCCTCTTAACCAAACTGGGATCCCAGATTACCTTCAAACCCAGAGGGCCAGCAAGCTTAAGCCTCGGGACTGACCTCACCCTCCCTGTCACCATACCCTGAAGCGAGAAATAGAGGCTTCATGTGGAAGAAAATTCAAGTCAGAATCCAGAAAAACTGCTAGAACTTTTCCCCCAGGTTTGGGCAGGAAAAAACCCACTGGAAATGGCACAGAACTATGCACCCATCATGATCAACCTGAAGCCTGGAGTGGCCCCAGTCTGGCAGAAGCAGTATCCAATCCCCTGCAAAGAACAATTGGGTGTGGTTGAACACATAGATTGCCTGAGAAAAGAAAGGATCCTGATTGAGTGCCAGTCACCCTGGAACACCACTTTATTACCAGTAAAAAAGCCAGATGGGACAAGATATTGTCCAGTCCAGGATCTATGAGCCATTAACAACAACACCATCACCATGCACCAGGTTGTTCCCAATCTGTACACTTTGCTGAGACAGCTGCCATGTGAAGCCACCTGGTTCATTTGCTTGGACTTAAAAGATGCCTTCTTCTGCCTGCAGCTGCCCCCCCCGCCAAGCCAGCCTCTGTTTGCCTTTGAGTGGGAAGATCCCAGAACCTGGCAGAAAACTCAGCTAACCTGGACTTGGCTCCCACAAGGCTTCAAAAATGCCCCTGTTCTTTTCAGGGAAGACTTGGCAGCAGATCTAGCCACTTACCCCCAGGAAGACTTCAGGTGTGCCCCTTTACAATATGTGGATGACCTCCTACTTGCCAGTAATATGGAAGAGGACTGCTGAAAAAGGACCCAGTTTCTCCTACAACTTCTAACACAGACTGGACACAAAATGTCTTAGAGAAAAGCCCAAATCTGTAAACAGCAAGTCAAGTCCCTGGGGTTTAGCATCACACAAGGGCACCCAATGCTCAGACCAGAACAAAAAGAAAGTGATTTGCACCATCCCTACCCCCACCACAAAAAGAAAACTTCATTAAGTTCCTCAGGGCAGCAGGGTTCTCTCACATCTGGATTCCCAGGTTTGTGGCATGGCCAGACACCTTTATAAAATGCTGATGGGCCCAGAAAAGGAGTTCCTCATCTGGAAAGAAACCCAACAGAAGGTTTTCCTAGACATCAAAAGACAACTCAGTCAAGCCCCTGCCTTGAGACTCCTGGGTGTAACTTGCAGCTTTAACTTTTTCATGCATAAAAAATCAAGTAGCACTGGAAGTCCTCACACAAACAGCCAGCCCCTGAAAAAGGCCCATCACTTACCTCTCCAGGCAGCTGGACCTCATGGCTGCAGGATAGCCACCCTGCCTGAAAGCCCTAGGAGCAACTGTAACCCTCATCAAAAAAGCCTTACTCAGGAGGTACTACTACATAGTCTGACTAACTTCCCTCTGTGCCACCATCAGCAGCCAGTGCCAAGTTTGTGCCAAAAACAACCCTCTGCAGGACCCCCGAGCTCTGGCTAGCCTCCAGCACACAGGAACAGCCCCTTTTAAAGATCTCACAGTAAACTTCACAAAAGTTATACCAAGTCAGGGGTACAAATATCTGTTAGTAATGATATTCACCTTTTCAGGCTGAGTTGAACCTTTCCCTGCCTCACACCAAAAAAGCAAGAAAAGTGACCAAAGCTTTACACAAGGAAACCAATCCCTGACATGGGCTGTCTCTGTCCATTGGAAGCAACAATGGCCTGGGCTTCATGGCCTGCATAGTCCAAGAACTGGTGAAAATGTTAGGGATAAAATGAAAACTCCATACCACTTATAAGCCTCTAAGTTCAGGGAAAGTTAAATGCATAAATCAAACCCTTAAAGCCACCCTAGACAAATTCTGCCAAGAAACTGGTCTCCCCTAGATAAACTTACTTCCCTTAACCCTGCTCCAAGTTAGGTGCACCCCAAGACCCATGGGCTATTCACCCTTTGAAATTTTGTTTGGCCAGGCACCCTCAATTATCCAGGCTTTCAAAGGAAATCTCAAGCTCCTGGGGGAGGCTAGCCAAGATTCCATTCTCCAGCAGCTGGGGAAAACTCTAGCCCAAATACATAAAACTGCCTTGTCCTGAAACCTCATACCACTGGGACAACCAGTGCACCCCCACCGGCCAGGGAACCTAGTCTGGGTTAAAGACTGGAAAAAAGAGCCCCTTCAGTCATCCTGGACAGGCCCACATACTTTAATTCTTGTAACTCCCACTGCTCTTAAAGTTGCAGGCATCATCCCTTGGATCCATCATTCCAGGGTTGCCGCGGTCCAGCCGAGGCACGAGGGAGCAAGACTGAAGGTGGTCAAGGGCGTCGGCGAGAAAAGATGAGTCGCACACCAAGTTGAGTGAGAATCGAAGTATATATCTTTTTTATTCTTATTCTTCTTCAATGTAGGATAGCTCAGTTTTTATATACTATTCTTTGGGCAGGCTTGTAAGCATTCCTTCTTTAGTTATGTAAAGTTTACGTAAGCATTCTTTCTATAGCTAAGCAAGGTTGTAGGCATAACACAGACTTTAGATAAGCACTTTTAGTCCCAGGATGTTAACTTTTAACTGATGGCTTAGAAGT